>PVKA01041670.1:0-17932 GCA_004027165.1 Ctenomys sociabilis | reverse complement strand
TTTTTTTTTTTTTTTTTTTTTTTTTTTTTTTTTTTTTGTCTTTTTGAGACAGGGTCTCACTATGCAGTTCAGGCTGTCCTTAAGCTCACTTTGTAGCTCAGGCTGGTCTCGAACTCACAACAATCCTCCTGCCTCAGCCTCCCGAGTGCTGGGATTACAGGCGTGCGCCACCACGCCCGGCTTCGACATTTCTATTGTCTGTGCACAATCTTACTATTGTATGTATTTCTCCTGCTTTATGGGTATTTTTAAAAGGCTTTTAGTATGTGCTCTGTTCTTTTATTGTCTTTTCGAGACAGGGTCTCACTATGCAGTTCAGGCTGGCCTTAAGCTCACTTTGTAGCTCAGGCTGGTCTCGAACTCACAACAATCCTCCTGCCTCAGCCTCCAAAGTGCTGGGATTACAGGCCTGCACCACCATGCCCAGCTCTCTTGTTTTATTTTTGATACAGGTCTCACTGTGCAGCTCAGACTCATTGTGTTCCTCCTGTGTCAGCCTCCCCAGCACTGGGATTACAGGCTTGCACCACCAGACCCGGTTTCAGTGGCTGGCTCAGTGCACCTGGAGTTCCAGGACCTGCATATAGTACCAAGGATCGAACCCGGGTCCTTGCACCTGCCAGGCAGGCACTTAGACTGTCAAGCTATCTCCCCGGCCCTGTGTTCTGTCTGTTCTTTACATGGTTCTTCTACTATGCTGTTGTTTGGAGATTAAGCATCCTCCTGAAGTGCCCTGAAAGGGACAATGTGAGGTCCCGCTTCGCTCCCTTCTCTTTCACTTCCGGGCCACACAGGAAGTGGCTTCACTGGGCCAGGAGTGACCACCATAGGCTGTGGCCTCACCACAGGCATAAAACCCCAGGGATTAGAGCCTGGAAAAATATAAACCAGAACAACACTTTTCTAATTTATAAGTTAATTATCTCAGGTATCGGTTGCAGTAACAGAAAGCTAGCATCTGCTGCATAAAGGTCTTCGTCCTCTATTACCATAACTTTTCATACTATTCCTAGCTCACTATGTGCCTGAAAATGAGAATATCGTGCTGTTTTCTCTTCTGATCATCCAACCCTTGCCTTGCACCAAAGGACCTCTTTAGACATTAAGGGTTCCTCTTGTGCTTGCCTCCATTCTTTGTTTTGCTTCGGTTTGGGGGGCAGTGTCTGTGTGTTTAGTACAGGGTCTCACTCTGCAGCTGGGACACGTAATCCTCCTGTTTTCAGCCTCCCCAGCACTGGATTACAGGTGTACTCCACCACACCAGGTCTTGGTGGCCAGCTTAGTACGCCTAGGGGCAGTACTGCACGGCTCCTAAAGTCAGGGATTGAACCGAGGTCCCTGCTCTCTTGCCTAAGTGGGCGTTTAGTCTGCTGAGCTATGTAGCTGGCCCTTGACTTTGTTTTTTTTTTGTAGTAGTAGGGCTTGAACCCAAGGTGTTCTATAACGGCCCTATCCAGCCTTTATTATTTTTTATTTTGAGACAGGATCTCACTATGTTGCCCATGCTAACTTCAAATTTGTGGGTTCCAAGGGCCAGCCAAATAGCTCCGCGGATTGAAGTGCCTGCAAGCAGACGCAAGGGCCAGGGGTTCAATCCCCCGGCCTGCCGTGCTGGCCCTACCCCCAGGGCTCGCCGAAACAAAGAATGAGACTGGACCTGGTGGCCCATGGCTGAAATCCTAGCACGTGGGATGCTGTAAACAGGTGAATCACTATGAGTCTGATCTAGTAGTGAGACCCTGAACACCCTGTAGACCCTTCCCTAAAAAATACAAAAGAAAAAACTCGCAGGCTCCAGCAATATTCCTGCCTTAGCCTCCTGAGTGGCTGGGATTAGAAGCATGTATTACCATGCCTGGCTCTCTTTTTCTTGGTTTGTTAGCTTTGGAGGGAGGGAGGGTCTACAGGGTGTTCAGGGCCTCACTACTAGATCTGACTTAAAATGTTTCCCTGCTTACAGCTTCCCAAGCACTGGGATTACAGGTAGGCGCCAACACACCCAGTGTCAATCGATATCTCAGCGCGCCCCACCCTGGAGCAGGCCCAGAACTCCCAGCCCCTGCACCTGCTGGCACGTGCTTTAATCCGCTGAGCTATTTGGCACGCCCTGAATTGTCAGCTTTGATGATGGGCTTCAACTCTCCGTGATCATACACCACACTCTGCAAACACACTTAACTTCCCCCACTCCGTCTCCCCCCCTCCCCTCCCCATGTTTCTCTGTCATATCTCTTTTAATAGCACCGAGGCCACTCGTGTCCACTCCCTACTTGTGCACGTCGTGGCTCCTGCTAGTTCACGGCTGATCCTGTCCCAGTGCCTGCAGCTCCTCCTCTAGAAGTCTCCTCCAGGGAGGAGCACGAGGAAGGGCACTCACTGCTCTCCTCAGGGCTCAGAATTGCTGGTGGGTGGGGCTCACACTGGCAGGGCAGCTTCCCCCCCCCCCCTTCCTCATCGTCGCTCCATGGAGGGCATCTGGTTTCCTGGCATCGGAGTGGGGAAACAGGTTTTCCTGGCCAGACTGCAGAGCCCCTATCCTTAGTCCAAGCCACAGAGATCACTTCCGGTGCGTGGTACCCAGCAGGAAAGGTGAGAATCATCGCCTCCTGTGCTACAACCTCTGAAGCCTGCAGGCGACCTCACCGGCTTGCAAAGCAAGAGCCGTCTCCAGCAGGTCCACGCTGTATTCCAGAGAAAGACACAGGCGGCCTCTAGGTGGCAGCATTGTTCCGTGCAGAAAGCGGTAGAGCGCTCCTAGGACTGCTCGATTCGCGGAGAAAGCCCTTCCTTGGACCCCTTCTTGCCTTCCGCGGGGGAGCAGCAGATACTTTCCGCATGTGTTGCTACCTGAGAGGTTCTCAACAGATTCTGAGCTGGCTCCTTGGAACTTGCAGTCGTGGTGGGGTTTTTGTTTCGTTTTCTTTTGTTCTCCTTTGGTGGCAGTGCTGGGGCTTGAACCCAGCGCCTTTGTTCTGTGCTACATCTACCCTTTTCAAATTGTATACTTTGAAGCAGGGCTCGATAAATCGCTGAGGTTTGTAATCTCCTTGCCTCAGCCTCCCAAAGCGTTGGTGTGAGCCATCACACCCAGCTATCACCCTCTGTTTTACATAGGAAATCCTAGGAGGTCCAGGGAGGGGCCCAAAGCCACCCCAATACCCCCCAGAGCAGGCTTCTGCTTGACCTTCTCCATGTAGGACAGCAGTGAGGAGGCCTTACGGGTAGAAGAAGGGTGGAGAGATGGCCTCTGTCCCTGAGGGAGCTCTCTTGGGGATAAGGTGGAGACAGGGGAGCAGTCATATCTAGGGACCCTTGGGGGGCCACCAGGACCCTTGGCACCTGCATGGGGAGGGCATCCACAGTCAACCCACAGGAAATAGAAACTGGGTAAGGGTCTACCTACACCGAGCAAGGGTGGAATGCTGCCTTGTCCCCACCTGACTTGGACACAATATTGTGTCTCCAGCACCAGGATGATGTGGCATCCTGAAGGGGCTCAGTGACACGACACATGCATATGTGTAGGAAGGAGGGAGTGTATGAATGTTCCGGCCTGGTCCAAAGTCTCCATCAGGTCCCTCTGGCTTCAGCATTGCAGAGCCCACGGCACGGCCATCTGTCTCCATGGGGACGGCTGCCTCCTGCGTACCCGGAACCCAAGCTCCTGTACTTGACCTGTTGGAGAAGAATGTGAGATGACCAGTGAGGTTGCCTTCCCCACCCAGCCCTGCTCGCTGGCTGCCTCCCTCACTTGCTCCACGCTTCGGGATGGAGAAGCTGAGAGCTGAGGTTGTAAATTACAGTACAGGCTGCAGAGGACGTGGGGAGACAGAGCTGGTGCTGGTCAGGAGCCAGGGCTGTCCAGAGCCTCCCTGTAGGAAAAAAGGCGCAGAGAACAGAGAAAGAGGAGAGAGGAGGGAAAGCGGGAGAGAAAGAAATACAAGGCAACCAAAGGTGGAGAGGGACAGAGAGACAAAGAAGCAGTAGATAATGACCAGGAGTCAAGGAGAGAGGCAGGGACAGGTGACACCTGTGCAAATGGAGATCCTCCCCTGTCCCTGGAATATGCATCTCCCTATCCCAGGGGCCTGGAAGAGTGGAGCCCCCTAGCTCCTCTGAAAGGCAACACAGTGGTCTCACAGGCCCTGGGCCCCAGGGGAGGAAGCACCTTCCCAGCCGAGGTCCAGGCTGGGGAAGAAATGGGTCCAAAGTCACCCAGCAAACCCAGCAGAGGATTTCAAGACAGCAAACCTCGGCCATTACTAAACACTAGTGTCAGGGGCCCCGGTTGAAGAGGGAACTTAGGAGTTGGGGTGCGCATGCTCCCATTTCCACTGGGGCCCATTCATTCATCTCACATCTTACCCCCAAGGCTCTCTGCCGTACCTCTCCACACAACCCCACACTGTAATGGTCATGAGGAACAAACTTTTGCCTCTGAAAAATATTTCCTTTTTTTTTTCTGAGACAGGATCTCACTACATAGCTCAAGCTGGCCTTGAACTATATAACCCAGGCTGACCTTGAACTTCCAGCAATCCTCCTGCATCAGCCTCCAAAGAGCTAGGATTACAGGTATGCACCACATCAGGCTGAGAAAAAGTTCTTAATTCACCCTCAAGCCATAAAATCATAGGATTGTAGCAGTCTTAGACTAGGATTCAGTGGAACAATCTATGTGGCCTGGGGGTTCCACGTGGTGTTTCTAGGCTGTACTTTCCTGGAGAAGGCATTCACAAAGAACCTTCTATTTCTTTTCTTTTCTTCTCTTTTTTTTCCAGAATGAGGTATTGAACTCAGGGCTTTGCACTTGCCAGGGAAGTGCTTATTCTACTGAGCCATCACCCCAACCCCAGAACCCTCTATTTCATTAGGCTGCCCCTCCCAAGAAAGGAGGGGCGGTGGAGTGACTGAGCACTGGTGGGAGGGAATCTGGAGGCCCCGCCCATCAAGTCGGCTCTGCACACCAGAAGGCTTCTCTTCGTGATTGTTCCCATTGAGCAATGGAGGAAATTGAGGCTTAGACGGAAGCAGTTTGCAAACGGTGAGGAGCTCCAAAAAGAGGGGAGCATATACCCGTACTAAAAGGTCACTCAGCCTTGACCTGCTGCCCAGTTTCACTGTCCTTTGAGTCTGTGACCCGGGCCCCCATGGGAACACACATCAGGACATAGTTGTGAAGCAAGGACCAGGGTTCAACACAGGGAGAGAGCCCTTGCCTGGCAGGGCCCTGGGTTCCAGGTCCAGCATCACAAAAATATTTAGGGAACAATTATTGCCCACAATGCACAGAAGCACAGCCATCTCCAGCACCCCAAGAGTGACCTTGCACAAGCCCTGTCACCCCTGTGGGCCTCCGTTTCCACCTGTGTGAAGCAAGCAGGCTCCTCTTGGGGACCGTGCAGCCCAGGCCCATGTCCCTCTTCCTCTGGGGTCAGGGTGGGGAACTCTGCGGGTGACACTGACCAGGCACCCTGCACACCCAGCCCACAGTATCACATCAGCACGCTGAGTTCCTGCCAAAGCCACCTGAGATGCTGTTGCAGACTCCCGTCCCTTATGCCCCAGCAGCTCTACCTTCCCCTGCCCCAAGCCTCTGCAACCAAGTCGCATGGCCCTGACCATTTCACCAGTGTTCACAGCTGCATCCGGTACAGAGCAGGGCCGGCCACCAGCAGCCTCTGTAGCATTTGAGGAGGAAGGGGGTGGCATCTAGGTCAAGGACCAGCACTGTCCCCCTTGTCCCCCACGTATTAAACAGGCATAGAGTTAGTGGCCTGAGGTCACACTGTGCATGCATGCGAATCCAGCAGTGGACTTCAGAGCAGACCCAGCTAACCACACCCCACTGACAAGCACACAAACCGGTCCTGGGTGCGGAGCCAATGAGTGATGATAACTGACTCCCTCCTCCCTCACCCCTGGCCCCTGTGTCCCCCACAGCACTGGGCAAAGCCAGAACCACACAAGTCTGGGTACCAGCCTTAGAGGTGAACCCCAGGCTCCAGCTCCCAGGGCCACAGGGAGCCACGCCCTGAGTTGTACCCCGTGCTGGGGTATGTAGCAGGCCAGCCACAAAGGCCACACACAGGCCACGGACCCTGCCCCACTCTGGGACTGCGCAGTGCTGGGCCTGCTCCAGGCTTGCTCCGTTCCAGTTGGCGGGCTGCAGGTGAGTCCCTGTGCCTCTCTGAGCCCTCCTGCAGCCAGCCACTCACCCACACGACAGCTCGAACCCGGCTGACTCCATGGAGAGCCAGCACTGTTAGGGAACAAGGCTGCGTGCAGCTCCCAGCACCCCATCCCGACCCCTGCCCCCAACCTGAAGCACTAACTGTAGCTCCACGGGCCCCAGAGCCCACCTGACAGCTCCAGGAAGGCAGCATCAGAGGAACATAATTGCAGTTAATTCCTCTGCCTGCCACTTCTACCACCCACCTCTCCTCCCAGCAGGCCGAGAGGATTTATGAGTTCAGGCGGCATTGTCATGTAAAGGGCTTGGAGAACCTAGGAGAGAGCGCCCCAGGGATACGGAGGGATGAACCCGCAGTTACAAAGGCATTAGCACCCAATTACTCAGGAGGATAACCCCTTCCCCTGCAGCTCACTGCTGGAGCTGTGTTCTTCCAGAGGGGCAAAACTGGGGCAGAAAGGTGCTCTGGGCCAGGGCTCTTCCAGCTTGCTGTGTGGCTTTAGGAAATTGACAAAGCCTCTCTGTGTATCTGGCCTCATGAGCTATCCCTATTGATGGTGCCCTGGGCCTGTATCTCCATTACAGCTCTGCACCTGGGATATGTAAAACTGGCAGGGTATGACCCCTCCCTGGGCAGGGGCCAGAGACCTCAGCTCTCCCTGGCCAAAGGTCCACTGAGCCCAAGCCCCATGGGCAAGAGGTGGGTGGTAAGACCTTTTGATGAAGGCAGCCCGAGGCCCGAAGCCTGCAGCAGCACCTCAAGGCTTGCAGCCTGCACCCTAGAGAAGCCTCTCTAGCCCTGCGTTGGATCCTGGCCGCCTGCTCTACAAAGCTGTGGATGAGAGCGAAAACTGAGGCCGGAGGCCATGTGCTCACTGCAGACCTGCAGCCCGAAGCAGGCGCGCCAGGGCTCAGATCCTGGGAGCCTCGGCTGGGGACATCTGTCAGCTTGCTCGATCCCCCAGGTGATGACAACAGGGAAGCAAGATGTTTTGAGCATCTAGCGCATAGCAAAGCTCTATGCCGAGCACCGCCAGGAAGCATGGCTTCCCATCCCCACTTTATGGGGGTACCAAACACGAGGCAAGTGCTTTGCCCAAAGGAGGCCTCCGAGCTGACCCGCGGCCTGCCCCACCTGATCCTGTATTTCCCGGAATGCTTCGCGTCTAACCTTGATCGTTTCCTGTGCATGCGCCCGGGGGAGTGTGGGTTTGACTCCAAAAAGCTGGACTGAAAGTTCGGGTTTACCCCATCGGGTCTCTGCGATGGTGGACTCGCAGGGCCTGGAACAGCATCAGGCGCAAAGCACGTGCTCAGCAAACGGAAGTGAGGGCAGGGAGGAAGCGCTCTGTGGGTGGAGGCCTCCTGTGGGCCACCCGGAGACAGTCGGACAGTGGGCATGAGGCCGGCAGGAGGTGGAAGGAGGAAAAATGAATTAGCACAGCTACCAAGCCAGGACTCAGGTACCCAAGGCCACGTGGTGTCTCAGGCCACAGGTCTGCTCAGCCCACCAGGGAAGACTCAGACCGCCCTCCCCTCACACACTCAACCCTCAAAGCCTTTCCTGCTGGTCCCTTGGCCAGGAGTGTCCCCTGGGCACTGCTGCACACCCGCCCTTCCCAGGGGAGCAGGAGGTGCCTGTGGCCTCCCGTCCTTCCTCCTGTCCCTGCCCGGGTCCTCCTGTCCCTCCGCCTGCTCCCCCACCCCTCCCAGCCCATGCACCCCCACACTGGCTCCTCCACCCATCCAAAGTTAATTCCCTGAAACTTTCCGTGGGAGCAGTTTCCACTTATTATGCCCACTGCGCCAGCCCGGCTCGGTGCTATCTGGCTCCTTACAGCAGGGAAGACGGTGTAACACTTGCCTGGAATAGCAGAGGTGACAAGGGGGGGGGGTGCGGCTCCTGGGATTACGATAAGGGCCGCCGGCCGCTTGGTATGCTAGCCGGCCTCCGTGCGCCTTCCCTTCCGTACGGGGAGATAGGGGTGATTTTCCATGCTGGTGCCTATCTGCTATCAAGAAGGAACATTCAAATACAGCCGTACATTTCCAACTCCACACCACCCTGCAAGATACCACCTCCTCCAAAGGAAATGGAACCTTATGATGTGAAAGGGGAAAAAAAATTAATTGAAGTAGCCAGGTCATTCCTTCCCTATCGACTCCAGGATTTAATGAAAAAATGGAGACCGTTTTGAAGCCAGGTGTGCATGTGGGGCACAGAAAGAGAAAGCCCAGAGTGGGAGGGATGGATGTGGTCGGCTTGGAGGGGGAGGCACACATCCACGGGGAGGGGGTCCCAAGCCTGGTGTGGGGACTCTGACCTCCAACTTGGAAAATCCACTCATGAGAGAGACAGACCTGGACCCACAGGAGAGCTGCCAAGGCGGGAGGGGGTGGTTAGAGGGCTCCACTCCACGTCTTAACAAAATTTTACCAAAGGAGAAAGCATGCTGGAAAGTCGGAGTTCTTTCATTATTATTATTTGTATTATTATTTCAGGGTTTGGGGATTGTTTCCTGGGTTCAGTGGCTGTCAGCAGAATATTTATTGTACTGTATGGTGCATTAGTAACGAGATTGTCTTCCCTTTCCACAGCCGACTTCAAGCCCTCGTCTATCTGGAAGGAGATGTGTTAAGCAGGAGGATTTCTTTTTTTGCCAAAGTCAGCAACTACGGCAGAGACGCCCCAACTCCCGGAACCTGGGCTTCGTGGCGTCGCCCACAGGGCTTCAGACAGAGAAGGGCAGGCGCATGGGCTCTGTGCCCTGTACCCTGGCTGAGCCGGGCACCAAATCACCCTCGTTTCTCCTGGCCGCTGTCCACCCCCATCATGGTCACCTGGCAGCTCTCAAACTCCTCCTATTGCCACTTCGAGGCCAAGGGCCTGGCCCTGCCCCTCCAGCCCCAGAAGGGCACCACACCCCAGAACGCCTCCACACCAGCCACAAATTACAGCCTAGACAACCGTGGATTACTGGCTGGCAGGAGAGGTGCCACCATCCTCCCACTCCGACGGCAGTGGGGGGGACAATGGGGCTGAACAGAGAGGCTGGCTGCCTAGCCAGCGCCCTGCCCACAGCGGCTCCTCGTACAGGTTTTGCAGGTCTGCCTGGAGGGAGGCAGGAGGGAGGGGGCCACAAGCCACCATTACAGATTGGTTCAGGGATAGGGGCTTCCGCATCTGCTCCAAGCTCAGTGGAACTTTCGGGTGGCACCCGAAAGTTTGGTCCCCTACAGCCCTCACACTCCCCCAGCTGTCCACCAAGGGGAGGGAGCAGATCATCCCTGGGGATGGTCCTAATTCCGGTCCTAATGACAAGACAGGGAGAAGAGTTTGTGGCCAACCCGTCTCCAGATGGGAGGGCCTGAGAGAGCAGCAGCAGGGAGGGAAGCAGCCCCAGGCAGGGTGGGCCGTGGAACGTGGGGACAGGAGAGGGGCAAGCGCACCCTCTCCTTGGGCAGTGGCGGCAGTGCCTGGACCTCGTCCTGCCTGACTCCAAATCCCTCCTCGTGACTCTGGCCACCCGCAACGGTTCCGCAAGTCCAGGATTACACACTTATCTTCCAACTTCTCATCAACCTAAAATAAATAAAGACATGTGCCTGGAATCCTAAAGTTCCTGGACGAGCTGGCAGCAGCGGTCCCCTCCTGGCTGCTGCAGAAGCCAGGGGAGCTACGGAGACATCCAGGCCAGGCCTGTGGCAGGGGCGTGGAGAAGGCCCACGGCCTGGGGCACACGGCAGAGGCGGCACATCTCAGTCTGCTTTGCATTCCTGTAACAAAATCCCCATGCCAGGCATTTTATAAAGAAAACAGGCTATTTACTGCCCATTCTGGAGATGGAGCACAGAGCCAGCATCTGATTGGCTCCAGTGAGGGCTGCTGGCTACATCCCAGCATGGCAAGGGGATCGTGGAGGGAGAACAAAGGAGAGGGGGCAGATCTGCCAGGAGCCGGATGGATGCAGAACCAGGCCTTTCCTTCTCTTTCTCTGGCTCCTCCTCCTCCTTATCCTCTTCTTCCTCCTCGTCATCCTCTTCCGGTTCTTCACTCTCTCTGTGTTCCTTCTCCAGCCCCTCTGCCTCCTCCTCCTCCTATTTCTGTTCAGCGCCCCAATGAGCCCAGGACCTTGTACAAGCTTAACCTCTACCACTGAGCTGCACTTCAGCCCCTGGCATGTTCCCGGTTCTCATGGAACTCACCAGCATCCCAGAAAGCTACTTTCTTGGCCCTTGGTCCCCAGGGTCCCCAACCAACAAACAAACCAAGTGATGTCCCTAGACCCCACTTCTCAAAGGTTCCACTGGCTCCCAGCTGGCCACACTGGGGCCACGCTCCCCGGTTCATGTGCCGCTGAGGGTTCACACCACTGCAACCCTCTTTTCTGCTCCTCCCACTTGGGGTACTGGGTTTTGCAGGGCATTTAGCTGAGTCCTCAGCCTCTGCCCCTGGCTGTCTGTGGCAGCACCCCTGTGTGACCACGGATGACTCCACTGGCTTCCAGGTGTGCAGCTGAGAGCCACCACCCAGCAGGAGCAGCACAGCCTAAGTGCCCCTGTCACTTTGGCAAACAGCCATTTACCTCTCTGAAACTCAGGCCCCTTATCTGGGAAATGGGGAGGGGGCGCTCGTGGCATACAGCACGTGCTCTGAGACGCTACCAGGTGAAGCGGACGGGCTGCACATGAGGGACTGGTCCAGCATCTGGGGGAATGTGCTCGAAGGAACCAGCCAGGAAACTAGAGGAGCAGTAGGGTCTGCGGAGAAGACCAGCTCTTGGGACCGAAATTGACGGACGGATCTGAGGTCCTCACACATCAGGCACAGTGCAGTGTCGAAGTTGATCTGTACACTCTAGACTCTGAGACCCAAACTGGAGGACACGGGTGGAGTCACATCACCCAGGCCTCTATGCAAAGGCCTCTCATCAAACTCTGCTTCCATTCGTGACATCAACAGAGGACATTTAACAAGGTCTGAAGACAGTTTTCATTGGCACAACTGAGACCCGGAGTAAGGGCAATGCCTTGACATCTAATGGGCTGCTGTTGAGAGCCCACAATTCCCAAGCCAGCCTCACCAGCAAGGAAAAAAAAAAAAAGTCATAGTCCAGCGAGTCAGTGGTGCCTCGGTTGAGCAGTCCTGGGTCCAAATGGCTCAGGGGCTTTTTGCTTAGGCCACTGGGAAGCTCAGGGCAAAGTTTTAAACTCAACTTCCATAGTTTTTCTCAGTCTAGGGAAATTTTTTTTATGTATTTAGTACAGGGACCACAGGTTCTCAGCACACAGATTGGACTCATACTGATCCTCCAGATTTCAGCCTCCCGAGCGCTGGGATTATAGCCAGTCCCGGTCACTGCCTCAGTCCCTGGAGGTGGGGCCAGCACAGCACGCCGGGGATTGAACCCCCGTCCCTCTGCCTGTCTAAGCAGGCACTTTAGTCCACTGAGCTATTTGGCTGGCCCGGCCTAGGGAATTTTAGCTTGTTTAGTTTGGTTTGCTTTGTTTGGGCTTGGGGTGTTTTTGTTTGTTGGTTTGGTTTGGTTTTACTATTGAGCTATACTCTCAGCCCCCAAGGCTTTTGATTCAACCTTTTCTCTCCCTAATTCCTGTCTGCAATTATCTTACACATTCTTTTATTCTTTATTCAACAGACTCATAGGCTTTGGGCTTTATTTTAATCCTGTTTTATTGCCTTTAAGAACATGAACTAAAATTAGTACCTATAGCTTTTTTTTTTTTTAATTTTAGAAGACTAAAAATTTTCCAAGGGTTTACAGTTTCTTTTCTAAGTTATTTCAGTCTCTCACAGCCACTGAAAGCAAGTAAGTGGGGAAACCGAGGCTTGGCTAAGTAATTCCATGAGTAAATAATGAATCTAAGACTTACACATCAATTGAAAAAAAATGTCACAGGCTATGTGAGTCATATTAATAGGTTTAGATGAACAACAATAATATTAATAATGAACTAGCTGGGTGTGGTGGCGCAGGCCTGTAATCCCAGCACTCGGGAGGCTGAGGCAGGAGGATTGTCGTGAGTTCGAGACCAGCCTGAGCTACAAAGTGAGCTTAAGGCCAGCCTGAACTGCATAGTGAGACCCTGTCTCAAAAAGACAAAAAAAAAAATGAACTAGTACATGCCTGTAATCCCAGCATTCTAGGATACTGAGGCAGAAGGATCCCAAGATGCAGCCCATGTTGGGCAATTTAGAGAGTCGCTGTTTTAAAAAATAAAAAATAAAAAATTAGTAGCAATTCTTAACATATTAATCTGAATTAGCCAATGAACCACCACTGTAAACTTTAAAAATAAAAACTTTTTTTTACAGGAGGAAACAGCATTCCCAGCCAGTGGGCGTGGCTCGTTCTGTGGCCCTGGCAGGCTGAGTCTCCTGATCGTTCTGTCTCTGTGTGCACATTTTTTTTCTGGAAGCCTCCTCATTGCAAGGTCCCCCTTCCTGTCCCCTTCATGGGCCTCCAGATGGGCCACCAAACCCACAGTGCAGACACAGGGCTGTCCCTACCATGGGTATTACTTGGGATGAAAACAGACAACACAGTAATGCACACGTTTTCACCCTGCAAACACTGGGCACCAGAAGAGACACACAGCATGGTCCATTTGTATAAAGCTCCCACAGCAGGAGGCTCTGCAGGATTGAAAAATTTAGCCGCCTGGGGCTGGGGCAGAAGGGATGGGGTGATGGGTGTGGGGCTTTGCCTCTGGGTGACAAGAATATGTTCTAGAACAGATGGCAACGGTGTCATAACGTGGCAAATATTCTTTTTTTTTTCTTTTATTTAGTACAGTGTCTCACTGCGTAGATTGGACTCATAGTGATCCTCCCATTCACAGCCTCCCAAGTGCTGGGATTACAGGCATGCACCACCATGCCCAGTCTCAATTGTGGTTTCAGCGATGCCCGGGGGCAGGGCTGGCACAGCAAGCCCAGGGATCGAACTCCCAGCCTCTGCCTCTGTCTAAACAGGCACTTTAATCCGCTGGGCTATTGGCCAGCCCTAACGTGGCAAATATTCTAAACATCATTGAACTGTACAGTTTGAAGTTGATAAAGTATACTTTGCCTTACGTGTATTCTGTATTGATTAAAAAAAAAAAAAAAAAAGACAGGTGGTGGTGGAGACAGATAGGAAGGAGGAAGAGGAGAAAGGGCCAGAGGAGGAAGAAGAGAAAGTGCAGGAGGAAATGCAGAATCCACCTCCCTCCCTAGCCCAGGAGAGAGTGAGCACCCCTCCTTGCTTTCTGTCTGTCTCTGCCATATTGGAACACTGTTTGCACAACAAAACAAAACAGAGCACAGAAGACGGGTGAGGAAGGTGCCCGCGAAGCAGCTGCGGCCTCCCCATGCTGGCGAGGGGGAAGGGAGGGCCCAGAAGCCCCCATAAGGCCCTGCCCATCAAACGGTTATTTTGTCTACACACTGCACAGCTGGCCGGCAGTTTATGGCTTTGGTTTTTTTTTTTTTTTTTTTTTTTTTTTTTTTTTTTTTTTTTTTTTTTTTTTTTTTTTTTTTTTTTTTTTTTTTTTTTTTTTTTTTTTCCCTCACTCTCCCTGGCTGCTTGAACATGGTGAATAAGCTATCTGAGAATGGCTAAGGAAGAAGAGCAAGCACCTTTGGGATTCCGAACTGCCCAATGGACGGAGAAGGGCAAGTGCATTCTTCGAAGGAGCTGGCCGCCAAGTGAGTTTTAGTCTTGCCCCAATCGTGGAAAACTGTCCGACAGCAAGCTCAGTGGTCACAGCAAGCTCAGTGGTCTCTGCGTCCACTTGTGAGAGAGGGGAGGATCTCACCCCAGCCCAGTAGCCTGGGGGGAGCAGCGGCGACCCACAGAGTCCTCGCTGGGCGGGGCTCAGGAAAGCTCCGCACCCATCTAGCAGAGCGTTGTGCAGCTGCCTGCAAAATTTAGAAAAGCCAAGGGCAAAAACGATTTTCATCCAGATCTGAGTAACAGTGCTTGAACTCACAGTAGGATGGCAAATGCAGGCACGGGAAAAGCTGGGAGTGAACACGTGCCCAGGCAGAGTGGTCCCGTGATGCCCGGGCAGCCTGCCTTCCATGCCACAGACTTTATGAAGGGCCAGTGATGCTTTTATAATCCAAAACCACTTTTTTTTTTTCCAAGTATTTGCAGAGAATATCAAGGAGCAGCCTACCCTTTGAAGACGTCTAGCTTGCACATGGTCTAAGCTCTTATACACTCTGCAGCCACAGAGGTGGGGGTTCTGATCACAGGTGAAGAAGTGGAGGGCCGGGGCTGCTCGGGGCTACCTCCCAACCCCACTGCCTCTGCACAAAACAGACGAAAGCCTGAGCCTAGTGGGACTGTGGGGCACAGGGCTTGGGGAACACAGCCTCCAGCCAGGACTTTCTTCTCTGAGAAACTTGGGGTGGAGGGATCACTTGGGATCTAAGTGTAGCCAGTTCTTCAGGAGTCCGGTCTATTTTTTTGTAGTGCTGGGCCTTGAACCCAGGGCCCCACCCAGGTAAGTAAAGAGCTCCACCACTGAGCCACACCCCAGACCACAGAGTCTTCCTGAGGCTATGACCCTCGCTTCCGCTCTGCCATGGACTTGGCTACACGTCATTGGAACCAATGACGTGCCACTGCAAGAGATCACTGCTCCAGGTTGGCTGGAGGAAGCAGGTCCTGGGCCTGGGAGGGTGGCTCTGCCCTGGGGCTCTGGTCTGCCGGTTCTCCTCCCTGGACATTCACGGGAGGCAGGAGCAGCCTCGTCCTCTCCCCAAAGGAAGCTGAGGCTGGCAGAGGAAAAGCCTGTGGAAGATGTCAGGGATAGGATTCACATCCAGGTCCCTGGCAGCCGCAGAGTCTGAGTTCTTTGGGATGGTTTCCTGTGTTAACCGCAGTTCTCTGGTTACACAGCAGCTCAGGCTTCACACCACTTTGAAGGTTCAGCAAACATTCATGGAGACTCTCTGACAGTAATGACAGTGATGATGATGGTGATTCGAAGGAGAAGGGCAGCATTTATTGTGCAGCTACGAAGTGCCGGCACTGTCCTCCACACACGACCTCATCTAATGCTAGCAGGAGTCTGATAGACAGAGGGCTTAGTATCAGTGTCCATTTGAAGATGCAGGTGAAGACACAGAGAGGCAAACCAGCCCCCCCCCCTGCATCACAGTCAAGGGGGACCTGAGCCCCAGAGAAGCCAAGGTGTTGAGGATCATATGATCCCCTCCTTGTGTGCGCCGCAGTGGGTCTCCATGCTGGGCCGGGGTGGCAGGTCCTACACTGACTCTGCCTCGGATGCTGGCATCCTCTCCCCGCTTTCTGCTTCCGGTGGGCAGCGAGGCCCTGGTCCCAGAGCACTCAGTACCCGGATCTCCTGTTAGCGCCGGCGAGCTGGAGCGGCGGGCATCATGCAGCGTGGGCTTGTGCACACACCATGGCCCAACCGCAGAAGGCATGTAAGGTGCCCTGTTGCCCTGTGCCTGGCCGGCTCACTGTGGAAGCGTGGTGCCCGCCTTCCCAACCCTCTCCGCCTCGTGGCACGCCTGCAAATGGGCGCTACATGAGCAGACAGGAGCCTTGCACCTAGCGGAGCCATCTACGCCCTCCCCCCCCCACACACACGCACACGCACACAGGTCCCTGGAGACACAGCTCATCCCAAGGGAGCTCTGTGTTACTGTAGGCTCAGGGTGCCCATGGCTTTACAGCTCGCGTGCAAAGCCACGGGCACCCTCCAGGACATGGGACAATGTGCACCTTCCCAACAAACGCGTTTGAACAGCCCACATGTGCAGGAATCGGAGACAGGTCAGCGCTTTGGGGTAACGTACTCCTCAGAGCACGAAGCAAGTGAGAGTACTCTCTTGCCATCTGCATCCATGTACTTCCGTGCTGTGGACTTGAGCCTGCCTCGGCCTTCTGGATGCAGCAGCACATTCGTGCGAAGCAAACAGCGCACGCGCGCACCCTCCCTCTCTCCCTGCAGGTCTGCCAGCCCCTTCCCTAGAGGGAGGCGCTACATGGAGCACGCCTTCCTAATCTATCTCATGAACCCCTACTTCTGAAAATGCAGAGCAAAATAAGACCTCCAGGCTTCAAGACAAGGATTCAAGCGGAAGGTCCCTCGGACCCTGTGATTAATCAAAGGGGCGCACAGCCCCTCCAGAGGAAGTGACTCTTGCAGGGTCACTCGTGAATCCATACTGATGCTCGAGTGGACACCCAGGTCCCCCCCCTCTCCACCGGGCTGCCTGTCTGGCCTTGCCCCAAGAGGTACAAAAATAGAGGGCACTGTCCAAATTTCAAGGAAACAGACAAGCTCTCCATCCCGGAGGAGTGGCCACTGAGAGAATCTTTGCAGGCACAATTGCCACAGAAAGTTTTCAAAGACTTTCCTAGCCTAATATATGTAGAGAAATCTTTGGAGAGTCGTTCCCATTAATCAGCTGTCAGCAGCGCTCTGAGGGGGCAGGGCGAGGCGGGGCAGAGCTGCGCCCTGGGGGGGGGGCATTAGCTCCCTTCCCAGAGCCTAGCAGAAGCATCTGAGCTCAAGAGGAATGCTGGGAACCCCTCAACCACGCTAAGCCTGCATGCAGGTTCCTCTGATTTAGTGACTCCCACACTTTAGCAGGCGCCAGAATTTTCTAGAAGGCCAGTTAAAACAGACTCCCTGCTGGGGTGGGGAGAGAGAGAGAGACAGAGAGAGAGCTTGGCCTGAGGAGCTGCATTTCTATCCAGTCCTCAGGGCCTGCTGCTTCACAGCCCAGACTTAAGAGACCCTGCACTGTGCACCATCAAAAGCCATTTGAAAATTATCTACCCCCCAAAAACAGTTAAGGAAAAAAAAAAAGTTATGTGATTCTACTAAAATCAGATTATTGTAGTGGTTGGGCCTGGGACTGACTCAAAATCAAACAAGTGTTGTTGGCACCGAATTCTGTGGAGACTCCAAACACTACATGGGGGCTCCCCTAGCTGGGTGTGGGGGTACACACCTGTAACCCCAGCACTTGGGAGGCTGAAGCAGGAGGACTGCCACAAGTTCAAGGCCAGCCTGGGCTACATCAGTGAGTTCAAGGCCAGTCTGAACTATATACTGAGACCTTGTCTAAAAATAATAATAATTTTTAAAAATCCATTCGCAGATGCTGCCTTTGTCATGGAGTGGAAGCCAGTCCCACCCATGCCTCCTCCTTCCTAAGAAGAAAATAGCAGAGAGGTAGCAAAAGACCCCGCAGGAACATCGAGAGTAGCTGCAGAATGGGATTAGAGGACAATCAGATGCTGAGTCTGTGAGATAATTTTCACAAGTACACTCTTTTATTTTTGAAAGCCAGAGTCCTCACGACAGAACATTTAGAAAATGATTGGAGGTAAAAAGAGGAAAATAAATAAAAGTCAAGCTCACCTCTTAGCGGGGCCCAATCACTGCGGGAACATGTGCTTCTGGCTTTTTCTCTGAGTAACTATCATTTTCTTCAAAGGAGGACTGAGCTGGTTGGGAAGCTGCCTTTCTTCATTGGATTCTTCGTGAGTGTTTCGCCAAATCATGAAAAATCCCGCAGGATAGGATAGTTCAGTGGAAAGCTCAAGCCCTGGGGGGGGGGGTGCCCCGTGGTGGAGGGCTTGTTTAGTATGTAGAGCCCTGGGTTCCATTCTTAGCATTGCTGAGAGAAAGGGTGGAGAAAGGAAAAGATGAAACAGGAGAGAAAGAAAAAGAGAGAGGAGGGCTGGGGAG
>PVKA01041669.1:0-17932 GCA_004027165.1 Ctenomys sociabilis | reverse complement strand
TTCTCTCGCTTCTTCATCATCATGATGGCCAGGCACTTGGCCTCATTCTCCTCCCTCTGGGCCAGCTGCTGTTTGTCTTCCAGCTTCACAGTGCCTTCCATCACCCTGGGTTTCTTCTCCTCTATTCTCTGCTCCTCCAGGGCTATGAGGTGGGCCTCCTCCTCTTTCTCTGAACCAGCCTCTCCATCTTCCTCCTCTTCGCCATCACCTTCATTGTCTTCTTCTTCTTCTTCCTCCTCCTCTTCCTCCTCTTCTGACTCTTTCAAGTTTCCTGGGTCCTCTCCTCGTTGCAAAGCCAGCAGCTTTAGCTTCTCGGGTGGAATGTAATCTCCTTCCTTCTCAGACACGAAGGGCGAAAGGTGTGGGGGTAGCTGCACCCCAAGGAAATACTCTGCCACAGGGAGGAGGAGCCGGGCATTGACACAGTCAAATACCCACTGGGGTTGCACGTAGTACCTGATGACGAAGGCCAGGGCCTCTCGGGGCACCTCACGGTTCAGGAAGAACTTCAGGCCTTCAAAGAGCTTCTTGTACTTTTCTTGAGCCTCCAGCTCCTTCCTGCGGTTCTCTTCCTGTAATGCCATCTCCCCATCAGCAGGAAACTCGTCAGCCTGAGCCTCCTCCTCCACCACAGGCACCACCACACGGGCCAGGCTGGCACTGAGGGCCGCTAGTTTCTCCATGGAGCTCTCAGAATCCAATGCATAGGCATCCTCCTTCGCCTTCACCTCTGTTCGGGCCTGACCTTCGAGCTTTGGTGGGTAGTGGAGGTTGAGCAACTGGTAGAGACGGAAGTTGACAAAGCCCAGCAGGGTGGTGTAGAACTCAGTGAAAGTGGCCATGACCCTGTAGTCCACATCTGTTGGGTGCTTTCGCAATGCACGGGCAGCAATGATGTAGTGCAGAAACTCCACAGTGAGCCTGCGGCACAGCTGGATGGTCTGCACATGGCACTTGCCTGTCCTCGGGAAGGTGGCAAAGAGGAAGCACATGGACAGGGCGTCATCCAGGTCCCGCAGGGCATCGATGAACGTAGGGTACCGTTCCTTGATAATGTGGTCAAGTTTGTAGTTGGGCTTATTGTCCTTCAGACGCTCCACAGTGTTCCACTCACATTTCCCATAGGCTTTCCGGAGCTTCCGAACAAACACCTTGTATTCCCGGAATTTGTTGACAATGGGTTCATGGAGGAGAAACTTGATGTCTTTAATGAGATAAAAGGTTCGGGCTGCTGTGGAACCCTTGTTCACTTTCTTCTTATGCTTGGGTTCATGGGGATAAATACCCTTCAGGATGCACAGCCGCCTAAAGTCTGCCAGGCTCAGCTGCAGCTTCTTCCGGGCTTTGTTTCGGGTGATGTAGTTGGTGGCAGAACCTCGTTCATACTTCTTCTTCTCCAAGCCTCCCATGGTTCCACGTTGAAGGATCTAGGAGGTCTCCGCGGGGAAAGGTTGATTTTAGACAAATGGTGATTTGTTTTGAATACCAAGGAATGGATTTTGAATTTGCATATAGATATTAACTATTACATTTTTAATTTTATTTTGAATAAATGTATCAATGTAGTTCAAAACTAAAAGAAAAATAAATGACATATTGAAAACAAAATAAAACTGCAGTTTTGATGGCCATAAATAATTAAGGACAGACCGTTAAAGATAATCTTGTTTTTACTTTTAGGGACTGCTTATCCTTTTCCTGATTAGTAATTGACAATTTAAGATAATTGAAAGGCTTAGTTTTTGTCCTCAGGACACAGAGGTCAAAGTAGGTGAACTTCAAGTTCTGTACCAAGAACTGCATCACTGGTTTTCTAGTGACTTATATCTACACTTTGAAAATGAGTCAGGATTCTCTTTCAACACAAAGTCTAAATGTAATGTACCTTTGACAATTTTTCCTTTCTCTTAGAGTTAAAGCACAATTTAAAAATAATAATAGAATCCGTACTTCACTTCACATTCTAATTTGCCTCCTGTGGATTTGCAGGCCATGTATGTGTTCAGGATAATATTAAACAATTTTTCTACAGAGCATAAAGGTCAAATAATTTCAAGGGCTTAATGAACTGCAAAGTAATAAGAGAATTTTATATTGACTTTACAATCTTCAGAACAGTAAGGAAAAAGAAGTCACCCTTTTTAACCTGTCTTGGCTCTCATGTGCTCTCACGGCATCTCCTGAGCATACCCCCTGCCTCTGACCTAGTTGCAGCTAACTGGAGAGCAATCAGAAGATAGATCAGGCTGGACCAGCCACATGTACCAGTGTGTGCACCACTTCTTGTAAACTCACATTTCTGACTCCAGAAGCAAAGCTACAGCTAATTTGGCTGCGCTAGCCATGTTTGAGAAGGGAAGCATTGCCAGCAAAAATTAAAGCAATGATAAAGAGACCTAAACAACTGCTTTGTAACTTTCCAAAAATGAGAAAAGAAAAACAACTTAAAAGGGCTGATTCGAAGTACTCCAACTGTATTGCTTGGTGCTTGCTTGCTAATTTTAAGGTTATGAATTGAGAAACTACAATACCAGAAAAGGGAGAGATCCCATGGAACATTGTTCCCTATATAGGCCCGGGCTGTCTTGAGTCTATTTACAAGCTAAATTGTCAGGGATGAGAAACTGGTGACAAAACAAACACTGGAAAATCCTATTCTGCAAAAGAGATCTGTCACCTTTGGTGATAGTGGTCTGTAATGGCCAGTAAAATCCCCTTCCTTGGCTCTTAGGACCAAGAAGTTTCTGAAGCATTTTTTGTGCTGTCTATCTCAATGTCCAGGGCAGCAAGGCAACACTAGGTTTTACTCAAAATTCATTCTGAAAGTCTATATTCGTTGCCAGCAACACCTACTTACACATGAGTGAGAATCTGTATGTGAAGTCTTCTCTCCCCTATGCACATAGATGATGAGAAGCAGACCTTGTGGGGGAGAAAGCCAGAGGTTGGAGCCTCTTTGAGAATATAAGGGAATGAAAGAATAAGAAAAGTAAGGCACTGGGGCTCCTCAGTTCGTCTATTGAATTTACCAAGCCCCATGGATAGTGTCAGAATGAAAGGACAGCTTAGAAATCTTCCCTCAGCTACATGTGTTTTGGACCCCAGATGTGTATGCTTTGATGGTAGCTCCCTCTGGTGCCACCCAGAGGTTGGTTCCATTCATTGGCTGTACTGAAAACAGTGGTGGAGGCCCTGGATGGGGACAGCATCCTTCTAGTGTGTCTCCCTGATAAGTGATGTTCTGAGTGTCATCTACCCTAGAGCTGGGCATCTGAGCTGATTTCCTGTCTTCAGCATTCTGGTAGACAAACATTCATTTTCTAAGGGCCTAAATGGGGAGTTAGTTGCTGGAAAGGAGAAAAAGGGTGAGACAGATTGAGAGTAAAAACTTTTTAGAGTCTCCCTCCCCAATATTTAGCAGCAATATGCCACTAAAATAAGGAAAGTATAAAGTGGCAGGAAACGACTGTAAAAGAGATCAGTCATACTAAAGATCTCTTGATATGTTCAGAGAGTTAATGAGAAAGCACTCAAGAGTTGTCACCCTCATTCTTGTAATATGAGAGCAGAAAATCTCCAGTTAAGACTGTCTGCTCACCATCACATGACCAAACCACAAAAGAAATTAAAGCGGATCAGGCTTGACTTTCCCCTCCTTAGGTGTGGAGGGAAGGATCAGGCCAGACTGGCCCAGGGGAACCTATCCTTGCAGATGTAAGAACAGTAGCCATAAAATCATCTTTATTTGGCCAAGGTTGTCCTGTGTCTCATATGGAGGCATAATTTTCCCTAAATAGGATATGTCCCTTTTAAAATACACCCGGGAGCTCTTCACTAAATTTACAACTCAGATTTACAACTTAGTTAAAATTTCCATGGAAAAAGTCCACTAGGGGGAGCTCCAACATTACTTTCCTGTGAGGCAACAAACCGACAACTGAATAAAGGAATACAAGTAGATTGAGCAACTAATCTAAATACAGCATATACAATTCAGGAAAACGATGCCCTGCCTGCAAAAATAAAATGTGCCATCAAGGTAATGTGAATGCAAACACATCATTAGCTTGACATCTCTCAACTCTTATCATTTGAACAGAAAAAGGACAAGGCATAAACAAAAGACACAATTTGACAAACAAGATTACAATTTTTGAGCACCTGAGTCCCAATTCAAAATCCAGTAAAAATATTTAGGGATTCCATGAAACAAAAGCAAACTCTTACTTCCTTCGAAAGATCTTGCTGGGACCTACAAAATGATATAGGAAAAATATAACTCCCAACCTGTCGCATGTCAGATGCACTGAGTTCATGTCCCCCAAAATCAAAGAATGAATTGCGAAGACTAGCGTAGATTAAGAATAGAAAAGATTTATTGAGAGATAGCCCCTGAGAGACAGAAGTGGTAGCGAGTGGGTTGCTATTGAGGTCCTTTTTCAAATAATTTATATAGCAAATTTATAATGTGGGTACAGAGAGTCGAATTAGAATTAACCAATAAGAGCACAAGTATAGACACTTAGCTAATGTGGATCCAATAGAAAAGCATGGTGCATAGTAAGGGTATATGGCTAACATCATTAACCTTGGTTTATCTGTGACTTCTAAAACAGGAACATTTTGAGAAGAGATAGGTACAGCTGTTCCAGTCACCCACCATGGCATTTGATGCGTATCTGGACTTAATGTACTTGGTGGTACTAATTACAGCTCTGCTGTCCATTAGGAGAAATATGCAAGTCCTTGCCTTCAGATGCGCCTCCAGCCACATTTCTGATGTCTTTAATTTTAACTGACTTCCTTGAAAGCCCAGTCCCTATCCAACTGCCTATTAATTTATATCTAACTTAGCTGCCTATGTTATTTTGTCAGTGGTGATTCATTGCCCAGTGTGGTGGTGCAGTCTTATAATCTCAGCACTCTAGGGCTAATGCAAGAGGACTGCTATGTGTTCAAGGGCAGCCTGGGCTACATACTGAACTACTTAGAGAGACCCTGCCTCAAAAAATAAAGAATAGCAAAAAAAAAAAAAAAAAAAAGTGCTGATTCTTTTGCTTTTTTTTTCCCCCTTTCAACTACTCATTTTCTTTTAGAGATTCAAAACACTTACACTGAGCTGCTAGCCTTTAAAGTTTGTGTTGAGAAATCTTCTGTTATTTCATAGGATTTTCTTCATAAGTTACTCGATGTTTTTTTCTCTTTAAAGCTTTTAATATTCTCTCTTTGTGCTAAATTTTCAGAATTTTGACTATAATGTGTCCTGGAAAGCACTGTTTTCTTTTTCAGCCATGTCTATTTGGGTTTCTAAGTGTCTTGTTCACCAGGATATTAATTTTACTCCCCAAATTTGAAAGTTTTCTATTGATTCCATTGAATACATTTTTATACCTTTAGTGTCACCTTCTAATGCTTCTTTAACTCTTGTAATTCATGTGTGTGTGTGTGTGTGTGTGTGTGTGTGTGTGTGTGTGTGTTGAGCCATCTATCAGCTAATGAATCAAGAGTTTGTGGTTTCTTGTTGTTTTCTGGGTATCAGTAAGTACCTGATTATAAACTCTGTTTAAGTCCTGACAGTCTCTACTCAGATTTTATGACTGCTAACCATACTTTGAATTAAATTTTTCATATTCAGGATTTCAGCTTCATTCCATTTCACAATATCTTAATTTTTTAAGTTATTGTTTATATCCTTCATTGTCTTCCTTTAAGTCCTGCAGTTGTTTCTTCATATTTTATCTTCATTGATCAACTTACCAATATTTCCATGTATCTGTTTATTACTTTTTCAAGCTTGTTGAGAATTTTGTTAATTGCTTCTTGAGTCATTTTTGTTGGTCACAACTTTGGTACTTTTGTCTGTGTGTGGTACCAGGGATTGAACTTAGAACCAGGCACTTACGCTGCTGTGCTATATCCCCATTTCTGGTCTCAACTTGGATCTGTTTAGGTATTTTAGCTATTTATGTTTTCAAATGTTTGTTCTTGAGTACCCTGGAAATTTCTCCATTTCCTTTCCTATGAGCTTAGCTTTTAGAGAATTGTGAGTTTTTGGAGATATCTTATTGAGTTGTTTTCTCATGTTTCCTATGTTTTTCTGTTGAACATTGTAGGTCCATTTGAATAGAAAGCTCTGCCTCTGTAATAGCAATCTCTTTAGTACATAGATTTTGTCCTGTGTTATGTAGTTGATTTTGGATATATGTCAGTAAGCAGTTACCAACTCTAAGAATTCAAAGAGCTGTTTTCAGTCTCACCTGGTGCCTTATGAAGAATAGTTACTGGTAATAACAACATTTAAAGAACCAGTCATATATCAGCACTTAAGACTTGCTTAAACAGTATACAACCCTTTCAGTTGGAGGAAAGAGTAGTAATAATGGCTGAAAACTAGAAAAGGAATAAAATATTATGAGCTAATATAAAATAACAAAAATACCACATCTTTTTTATTCATTCCTCAGCTAATGGACATTTGGGTTGTTTCTGAGATTTAGCTATGAAAAATTTCACTGTTATAAAGATGGGTGCACATATATCGTGCCAATAATGATGTTTTCAGTTCTTCTGGAAAAATAGTCAAGAGAGGAATAGGTGGGTTCAGTGGGAGCTAAATCTTGGAACCAGACAAAATGCTCATCAACCAAGGAATGGATTTAAAAAAGATGTGGTATTTTTATACAGTGGACTACTACTCGAGGTTTTTGTAGGTAAATGGATGCAACTGCAAACCATACCCTTAAGTAAAATAAATGAGATCCACATAGGTAAATATCATACTGTCTTCTTTGTGTAAGAACCAGTAAGTAAGTAAAATCTGAAAGGTATAGTAGATAATATGAAAGAGAAAGAATCTGTTCAAAGGGAAGGAATAGGGGGTGGGGTATAGCTCAGGGGAACAACTGCCTGCCTGACAAGTACAAGGTCCTGAGTTTGATTCCTGGTACCAAAAACAAACAAAGGGAAGGAAAAACTGGCATGAGGGAAAGGAAAAATGAAAGAAAGCTGTGGAAAAAGAAATATATATGAAAATACATATAGGTTGGATAATTGTACTGCCGATCTTTGCTGGTTTGTTGAAAGGAGCAATCAGTGCTTTTTTTTCTTTTAAATTTTTGACCAATTTTGTATGTTCATATTTTGTAATCTGAACAACTAATTCGAAAATAGCAATAGGCAATATAACAAACATTGTTGAATTCCTATCATTTTGTTTAGTGAAATTCTGTATCATTTCTATTTTTTTCACTGTTTTATTCTCCTTACAAATAAAAAATGAAGGGCTAGCCAAGTAGCTCAGCAGATTAAAGTACCTGCAAGCATGTGCAGGCACTGGGAATTATATTGCCTGGCCTGCCCTGCTGGCTGGCATTTGAGACTGGGCATGGTGGTGCATGCCTGTAATCCCAGCTTTTAGCAGGCTGTACACAGGCAGATCACTATGAGTCCAGTCTAGTAGTGAGACCTTGAACACCCTATAGACCCTTCCCTAAAATACAAAAAAAAGAAAAAGAAAAAGAAAAAAATGAAAAATAAAATACAAAAAGAAGAGGGACTATTGAGAAACTACATTTTTACTTTATTGGAGTGCTCTGCAGATAAAAGAAAGAGAGCAGAGATTTGAAAAGTCATGTGAGGAGGTAGGAGCAAATTATAAAATGAGAAAATAATTTTAAAGTTTTTAAAGAACCAAAAAGGAAATATTAGTAGAAAGCTTAGGCTTTATGTATGTTGAAGCCAATTAATCACATGACTTCACCTGCAAAACTCCATTGTAGAATTTAAAACAGTGATCTTCTCCCATATAGTCTCATACTCCTATTACTTACACTAGCACTGTGTGAATATGGCAGTCTGAGAATGCAAACAGATTGCTGAATCTATTTTTGTTGCTGGCTGCAGTTCGATTTTTTTTTTTCTTGGTTTTTTTCTTTTTTTTTTTGGCAGAACTGGGGAATGAACTCAGACCCTTGCGCTTGACAGGGAAGCGCTTATTCTACTGAGCCAACTCCCCAGCCTTCAGTTCGATTTTGAGGGAGAACCAACACTCCACTGTGTTCCAGTCCTGATCTTTTTTAGCCATCCCTGTTCCAGGGCCCCTATTTTTTTCAGGATCCTTGGTGAGACACTGACTTTGTGTCCATCAGTGTTTGTCACCTTGGATGTCTGTCTGCCTCAAACTGTCAAAAGACTTCCCCCTTACCCCTGTCCATCTTGTACCTTTGGTTTCCTCTCAGAGGCTACTCTATCTTCTATAATTTAAGTAGCCCCAGGGCTTAGTGAGATTTTTTTTTTTTTTTGCAATAAATAACACAACACATTCGGTCACTTTATTTAATAGTTTACTAAGTTTCAATTACTAAGCAGCACTTTGAATGGTGTACTAAGTACATAACTAAAAAGCAGTCTAATAGAAACAAAGGCAAATCTTCACAGGTGTATGATTTTAGCATATCTACAATGGTAGAAAGAATGAAGAACCAAGGAAATTCCAGAGACATGAAAGAATGACAAGGATTATTCTTTTGAGGGAGAATAGTGGCAATGTTTATTTATTCATTCATTTTTAAAGACAGTACAAAATAGTGCTAGAACAGAAAAAAATTATAAGTGATACACAATTTCACTAGCAGTAATATAAATTTCACAGTATTTGTTGTAATACACAGTGTTCTCTTCCAACCAGTTATTCATATTACCAGATATTCGTATGTAAAATGATACCCCCGTTCTGAGAGGAGGCGTAATCTGGTGCTTAGTATCTGTAAAACTTGTTAGCTACACTCTGCCTAACCTTAGTGGTTAGCAAAGAACTCTCTAAATGCTGCTTGCTCTATGCTGCTTTTCTGGGGACCCAAGAATTCAGCATTTAAGTGTTTTTCATATACAACTCAGGGGCATGAATTACATTCACACTATTGTACGACTGTCACCACTAGTTTCAAAACTTTCTTATACCAAGCAGAAACCATGTTAAGCAATAACTCTCTGTTCATTCTTTCCTCCTGATCCTGCTAGACTCTATCTGACTCTGAATTTGCTGATTCTTAAGCATCTCATAAGTGAAATCATACAGTGTTTGTCCTTCTGTGTCTAGCTTCTTTCATTTTAACATAATGACTTCAAGGTCCATCCATGTTACAGCATGTAACAGAATTTCATTTCTTTTTATGATTGGATAATCTTTTTTGTGTACATAAACCACATTATTTTCAGCCATTTTATCTCTTGATAGACTCTTGGATTGTTCCTACCTTTTGACCATTGTGAATGATGCTGCAGTGAACATCTAATACTGTCTAAATACAATGTCCCTCAATATCTGTGGGAGAATTTCATCTTAAAATTCCTAATGCATATGAAAACTCATGGAAGGGTTGGCAGTAGAGCTAAGCAGTCTAAGCACCTGCTAAGGCAAGCACAGGGACCCAAGTTCGATCCTTGGCACTACCTGCCATGCCAGCCCTGCCCCTGTACATGCTGAGTGGGCCAGCAAGTCTTGATGTGGTGACATGCCTGTAATCCCAGCACTGGAGAGGCTGAATACAGGAGGATCACTATGAATCCGAGCGATGTAGCAAGACCCTATACCAAGTACATTAAAAAATCCCTCATAGGTGTGCAAATCCCTTATGTACAGTGTTGTAATGTCTGTGGCTAACTCATATTCATCTTCCTGTGTATTTTAAATCTTGTCTACATTATTTATAATGCCTAATACTATGTAAATGCTATGTACGTATTTGTTATACTGCATCATTTAGGAAATAAGATAAAAAATGTTATGTACATGTTCAGTACAAATTCAGTTTTCTGAGTATTTATGGCCCTAATTAGTTGAATCTGAACATGCACATATAACGAGCAGGGTGTATCTGTTCAAGTCCTTGTGTTCAGTTCTTTTGGGTGTGTATCTAGGACAGGAATTGATATTTTATATAATAATTCTATTTTTAGATCTTTGGAGCAATTGCCACACTTGTCCACAGTGGCTGCTTCATTTTGCCTTTTTAATGTCAGTGTTTAACAGTGTTCCAATTTCATTACATCTTCACCAACACTTAGGATTTATCTGATTTTCTTTTAGCCATTCTGTGGGGGATGAAATGGTATTCCACTATGGTTTTGATTTATATTTTGCAGTGACTAATGATGTGGAGCAGCTTTGCTGTGTTAATTGATCACTTATGTATCTCCACTGTAGAAATGTCATTTAGATCATTTGCCCACTTTTTTAAAACCTGAGGTATTCTTTTTATTTTTGAATTATAAGTATTATAAGTATTCTTTACTTTATTTCCCTTGGGGTCTTAAACATTATAGGCAAAGGCTATACCAGCTGGGCTAAATATATCCATAATCCTTCTTCGTTTATTCTAGATGCAAATCTATTGATAGATGTATGACTTGCCTAAGAGTTCTGACTAAGCAGGCATCACTTTAAATTCTTCACTTGAAAGTTTTCAGACCTCACAACTAGTGCAAATTCAAATTTACATGCAGAGCTACATATGGCTGTCTTATGACTGCAAATTTTGGGGAAGTTTTATTTTCTCTTTACCTAAGGTTAAGAAAGGCAAATTACCATTTTTACCTCAATGAGTTTAGTTTTTATTGCACGGCTTCACATTTAAGCTATAACTCTTGGGAGTTCCAATTTTCTAATAAAATGTAAGGTCAGTGTGATTTGTTGACAGTGCTTGTAAAGTCTTCTGGCATGCAAATGCTAAACTTGACCCATGTGTACCATCATGCACAAAGCTACAGGCAAAATGGATCAAAGATTTAAATATTAAAAAGAAACACTAAACCTTCTGGAGGAAAATGTAGGTTCAAATCTTAAACACATAAGGGTAGGAAGAGTTCATGAATAAAACAAATTGCACTGGAAATACAGTGCAGAAAGAATCAACAACTGGGGCCTTATCTTTTTGAAATTTTTTTGTACTTCAAAGCAAATCTCCAAGAGTAAATAGAAAACCCACAAACTGGGAATAAATTATAACCAAGTGTCCCTTTGACAAAGGCCTTCTATCTAGAACATATAAAGAATTTAAAAACACCAGCCCACCCCAATTCAAAGACCCCATCCAAAAATGGGTAGCTGAGATGAGTATACACGTCTCAGAGGAAGGAAATACAAATGGCAAGTAGATATATGAGAAAATGTTCACCATCTTTGGTTACTCGAGAAATGCGTATTAAAACAACACTGAGACTCCATCTCACATCTGAAAGAATGGCTTACATCAAGAAGTCAACCAATAACAAATGCTGGAGAGGCTGTGGAGAAAAAGGAACTCTTTTACACTGTTGGTAGGAGTGCAGACTGATACAACCACTACAGATATTAGTGTGAAGATTCCTTCAAAATCTAGGAGATCCCATTCAAGCCACCCATTTTACCCCTGGATATTTTTCCAGAAGAACGGAAAACTTCATGCCACAATGATACATATACACCCAATATCAGTTGCAGTTTTTCATAGCTAGATCCTGGATACAACTCAGATGACCATCAACTAAAGAATGGATAAAGAAAATGTGCTATTTTTACACAATGGAGTATTATTCAGCTATAAAGATGAATTTGAGGTTTTTGTCAGTAGATTGATGCAACTAGAGAACATACACTTAAATAAATCTGAGACTGGGGAGATAGCTCAGTAGAGTAAGTGTGGGCCTGAGTTCAATCCTCGGTTCTGCCAGAAAAAATGAAATAAATCAGACCAACCTGTACAAATATTGCATTGTCTTCTTAGTGTGAGAACCTGCAAGAGAAAGATGAAGGGGCCCAGAAGATGGCTCAGAGGAATAAGTGCTTCGCTGGCAAGCACAAGGGCCTGAGTTCAATCCTCGGTTCCACCAAAAAAAAAAAAAAAAAGTAAAGAAAGAAGAAAGATGGAATCTGAAGGATACAATGGATAGTGGGAAAAGGGAATAAACTTACTCAAAAGGAAAGAGTTACTGAGTTCAAAAGGTCAGGAGAGGGAGTGGGGGAAAGGGATTTTCCTGTATATTTACCAGGATAGTTCAGACAACTGTACTGTATATTTCTACTTGTCTATGGAAATGAGCAGTTAATGCTTAATTTGTTTCATAACCGTTTTTCAGTTTGTACTTTTTTCTCTACTTAATTTCTTATACATTTCTTTCTTCCAATTTTACATGTGTATATGGTGGTTTGAATAACTGGTTGGAAGACACCACTATGTATTAAAACAAATACTGTGAAATTCATATTACTCTGTTAAAGTGAAATTTTGTATCACTTGTAATTTTTCTGTTTTAATTCTAATTTGTACTCTGAAAAATAAAAGTCTTCTTCCATGATTAGGTAGAGTAAAAGGTACCCAAATCATTGTATTTTGGGAAGGTACTGGGAAGTTAGTATGAGTTAATAAAGTAAGGGTAAGGTAGAACTAGTAAGATAAGGTGGACTCAGTCTCAGGAGTTCTTTTTTTCTATCCAACATTTGAAAAAGTGCTAATGTTGAAGTATTCATGATACTTAGGGATAGGAGTGTAGCTTAGTGGTAGAACCATTGTCTACCCCACACAAGGCCTGAGATTTCTTCCCTCCTGTTTTTCTGGTGGTACGCAGGCATATATGAATGCCAAGTAGTATGTGATTGACTCTCCTTTACTTTTTTATGCACTTTATTGGTACGGTTTAGATATGCATAATAAGCATATTGCTCACACGGAGCTTGTACAAAATAACATGATTGCTTTTTTGTTCTCAGTGCCCTTCCCTCCTTATTTACAAAAGTTTGTTTCAGTTTTAACTTTCATCATTTTTCCCTTCCTTTTCTCTACCTCCATCCCCTGACTTCCATTTTCTTTTTGAAAAATTTTATCCTATTTCCCAATATGTATTATATATATTAGTCCTTATTGACTTTTTAATTTCTCACATCAGGGAAACAATGCAATATTCACACACATATGTCTAATTTAATTGAGTATGATCACAAGATATATTCATTTACTGAGAATTGACTCGAGTTTCACCTTTTTTGCATGAGCAGTACTTCATTGTATATAAAAAACGTTTTTTATCAGTTTTTTGGTTGATGGGTATTTGGGTTGCTTCCAAGATTTAGTTATTTTATATATATTTTTTTTTTAATTTATTTTTTATTTTATTGAAGTACAGATATCAATCAGACAGTTTTAACACAACTTAACAAGACAGATTCGATAAATTAATACATTGCAAACTGTTTTCATGATGTTTTGGTATCGTACAAGGTGCATACATGATTTTATATTTGCAGCTATTATTTTAGCAGATGTCTCTTATCAGTAAATTAAGAGTGTAGCTGCTTATCTTATTTTTTTTCATTTATTTTTATTTTATTAAAATACAAATGTCAATCAGACAGTTTCAAGACACCTTAACCGTACACATTCGATGAATTAATACATTGCAAACTATTTTCATAACGTTTTGGTATTGTACAAGGTGCATACATGATATTATATTTACAGATATTATTTTAGCAGATATCTCTTATCAGTGAATTAAGAGTGTAGTTGCTTACTTATCTTATTTTTTATAGCTGAATTATATCAAAAATTCAATAATTATTTACCTAGTGGATGACCATAGTACTAAAAGCCGACATAATATCCTGTCCAACCACCATTAGTGCAGATCTTGCCTCTCATAGAATTATGTAGAAGCACAGCGTTATCTATCCCAACTGTACTGTCTGTACACACACAACATGATTTTTTCTTTCTACAACCCTTCCTTTGTCTACACCTGTCAAAAGTGGGCACTCCATTGACATTCAACTAACTTAGGTGCTTGAACTCGACACCACAATTCAACACAGTCCAGCATTCTACAACAATAGTGAGTTATTTAAAGAAGTTGTAGACCATATCCATTTACAGCTCAGCTTAATATTATGGGCTCACGATATATACTTCATTTTTATACTTTTCTGCCGGATGGTTAAGACCTATGTAGATCAAGACTTATATACCAACATAAGAACTTTATATTTCCTATGTGGTAATTGAAGTCTTCTCAGGGTTTATCTTGTAGTCCTGTACATTATTCTGTAGTTCCTTTGTCTGTGTCATCCATGTGGATGAGTCACGGCCAATGCTTGACCAGATTGCTCTTTGTGAGAGCTTGAGAGAAAGTTTACTCTCCAGGCGACTCTCCCCAGGCACACCTTAGAACTTCTATCTCTTTCCTCTGTGGCGCGACAATGTCCCCGCTCAGAAAACTTGGAGCTCACCTGAGTTTCATGATGTTGCAGTACAGGTTCTCCTATGTCCTGAGTCTTTGCTGAGCCCGAAAGGCCAGGGCCAAAATGTTGGCTGGCCTTGTGGCTCTTCTATCTCTCCAACTCTGACTTGTGATCTTAGGTTGTCAACCATCTAGAAGAAAAGCTGATTAGTATCTTGCAGCATATGCCAGTCACTTTGCCTTATCTGACTCAATTGATTTTACTTGTTGTACGTTGTATTTTACTTTGTATTTCTGCTTTTCGCTTATTATACTAGGGAGACTGTATGATATTTACACATGTGTGTCTGGTTTATTTCACTTATGAGTATATGTTCAAGTGGCATCCACTTCAGTATAAATGCTTCAAACATCATTCTTTTTTTTTTTTTATCTTTTTTTTTCTTTTTTTGTTTTGTCTTTTCGAGACAGGGTCTCACTGCAGTTCAGGCTGGCCTTAAGCTCACTTTGTAGCTCAGGCTGGTCTCGAACTCACCAACAATCCTCCTGCCTCAGCCTCCTGAGTGCTGGGATTACAGGCATGCGCCACCACGCCCAGCTCTCAAACATCATTCTTAATAGCTGAGTAATACTCCATTCTATAGAAATACCACATCTTTTTCAACCATTCCTCATGTGATGGACATCTTGGTTGTTTCCAAGATTTTGCTATCACACATTGTGCTGCTATAAACATATGTACACATATATCTCTATGATACAATATATCCAGATCCTTTGGGAAAATTCCCAGTAGGGGGATAGCCGGCTTGAATGGGATTTCTAGTCCTACTCTTTTGAGGAGTCTCCACACTGACCTCCACAATGGTTGTACCAGTCTACATTCCCACCAGCAGTGAATAAGTGTTCCCTTTTCCCCACAACCTCTCCAACATTTGTTGGTGGTTGATTTCCTTATGATAGCCATTCTTTCCGGAGTGAGATGATATCTCAGTGTTGTTTTTATTTGCATTTCACGAATGGCTAGTGATGTGGAGCATTTTTTCATATATTTGTTCGGTTCTTTAATTTCGTCCTCTGAGAAGTGCGTATTCATCTCAGATGCCCATTTATGAATAGGGTCTTTAAATTTGAGGGCCCTGTATATCTTAGTTCTTTATATATTCTAGACAGTAGTCCTCTGTCTGATTGCTTATTAGGATTTTTTCGAAGTTTGTGGGTTGTCTTTTCACTGTTGACAATTTCTTTTGACATGCAGAAGCTCTTTAAGAAGAGTTGATCCCATTTGTTGATTCTTTCAAGAGCTTCCCGTGCGAATATATGTTTGTTCATGAACTCTTTACCTACCCCTATGTCTTCAAGAGTTCTTCCTACTTTCTCTTCCAGGAGATTGAGTGTTTCTGTTTTAAAGTTTAGATCTTTAATCCATTTTGACTTTAACTTAGTGCATGATGATAGAGCTGGGTCAATTTTTAATTTTCGGCATGTAAAAAGGCATGTTTTCCAGCACCATTTGTTAAAGAGGCTATCTTTCTTCCAGCGAACTTGTGCAGCCCCTCTGTCAAAGATAAGATGGCTGAGTGTTTTCATAGATGCCTCTGCATCTTCTAATCTATTCCACTGATGCTCAGGTCTATTTTGTTGCCAATACCATGTTGAATTTATCACAGTGGCTTTGTACTATAATTTCAAATCAGGAATTGTGATGCCTCCTGCCTTGTCTTGATTGGCCAAGATTGCCTTTGCTATTCTAGGTCGTTTGTGGTTCCAAATAAATTTCAGGATTGATTTCTCTATATCTGGGAAGTATGTTGGTGGCAGTTTGATAGGGATTGCATTAAATCTGTACAACAATTTTGGGAGTGTGGCCATCTTCACAATGTTGGTTCTTCCTATCCAGGAGCATGGAATATCTTTCCATTTTCTGAAATCCTCTATAATCTCTTTTCTTAGGGTGTTGTAATTTTCCGTGGAAAGATCTTTGATTTCCTTGGTTAAGTGAATCCCAAGGTATTTCATTTTCCACGGTGCTATTGTGAAAGGTATTGTTTCTATAGTTTCCCTTTCAGTGTGTTTGTTATCTGTATAGAGGAATGCTATTGACCTCTGCATATTGATTTTGTATCCTGCTATGCTACTGAATTTCCCTATCAGTTCTAGTAGTTTCTTGGTGGAATTTTTGGGGTCTTCCAAGTAAAGTATCATGTCATCTGGAAATAGTGATAATTTAACTTCTTCTTTTCCTATTCTTATTCCCTTTATTTCTCCCTCTTTTCTAATGGCTCTTGCTAAGGATTCCAAGACTATATTGAATAGAAGGGGTGATAGAGGACATCCTTGTCTTGTACCTGATTTAAGAGTAAAACATTTCAGTTTTTCCCCATTTAGGATTATATGAGCTTTTTGGTTGTCATAGATGGCTTTTATCAAGCTAAGATAGAGTCCATCTATTCCAATTTTCTGTAGGACCTTGAATATGAATGAGTGTCGGACTTTGTAAAAGGCTTTCTCTGCATCAATTGAGATGATCATGTGGTTTTCAGATTTCAATCTATTAATATAGTGTATTACATTTATAGATTTTCGAATATTGAACCATCCTTGCATCCCTGGGATGAATCCTACCTGGTCATGGTGTATGATCTTCTTGTTGATTTGCTGTATTCTATTTCCCAGGATTTTGTTGAGTATTTTTGCATCTATGTTCATGAGGGAGATTGGCCTGTAGTTCTCCTTTTTGGTTGTGTCTTTCCCTGGTTTTGCAATGAGTATTATACTTGCCTCCAGAAATGATTTTGGGAGGACTTTTTCCTTTTCAACTTCGTGGAAGAGTTTGTGGAGTGTGGGGATTATATCTTCTATAAATTTCTTGTAGAATTCAGCTGTGAATCCAACAGGCCCTGGACTTTTCTTTGTTGGTAGGCTTTTTATTATATTTCGTATTTCGTTGGCTGTTATCGGCTTATTGAGAGTTGTAATATCTTCTTGATTCAATTTTGGTAATTTGTACCTTTCGAGGAATCTGTCCATTTCTGTGTCTTCTATTCTGTGAGCATAAAGATTCTCGAAGTAACTATCGATAATCTTCTGAATTTCCACTGGGTCTGTGGTGATTTCACTCTTTTCCTTCCTTATTGCTTGTACTTGAATTTTCTTTTGCCTCTTTTTGATGAGGTTGACAGGAGGCTTATCAACTTTATTTAGTTTTTCAAAGAACCAGCTTTTTGTTTTGTGGATTCTTTGAACTGTTTTTTTCATCTCAATTGACTTAATTTCTCTTCTAATCTTTATGATTTCTTCCCGTCTTTGCGCTCTGGGTTTTGTTTGCTCTTCTTTTTCTAGTTGTCGGAGGTGCAACATTAAGGTGCTAATTTGTTCCCTTTCCATTTTCCTAATGTGTGAGTTTATAGGTATTATTTTCCCTCTAAGAACTGCTTTCATCGCATCCCATAAATTCCGGTCAGTTGTACTTGAATTTTCATTGAATTGTAGATATTGTTGAATTTCTTGTTGAATTTCTTCGATGACCCATTGATTGCTGAGTAGGGTGTTGTTTAGTTTCCATGAATTTAGCGGGTTTTTCTGGTTTCTTTTGTCATTTATTTCCAATTTCATTGCATTGTGCTCAGATAGTATGCATGGGATAATTTCTATTTTCTTGCATATACTTAGGCATGACCTCTGGACTAGTATGTGGTCTATTTTGGAAAATGACCCGTGTGCA
>PVKA01041668.1:0-17939 GCA_004027165.1 Ctenomys sociabilis | reverse complement strand
TGCAAGGATTCTCTTTCCTCTTTCCTCTCCAATACTTGTTATCTTTTGGCTTTTTGATAATAGCTATTATATTATTTCTTCAATAACTGGCAATAGTGAGCATTTTTCCTGTATCTATTAGCCATTCATACATTTTCTTTTGAGAAAAGTCTGTCAGATCCTTTGTCACTTTTCAGTCTGATTACTTGTTCTGTGGCTGTTGAGCTCCTTATATATTTCAGGTATGAAAATATTAGACACATGATTTGCAAATAATTTCTCTCATTCTGTGGGTCAGCTCTTCTCCCTGTTGACTATTTTCCTTGCTGCAAAGAAGCATTTCAGCTTGATGTTATATTATTTGTCTATCTTTTGCATTTGTTGTTTATGCTTTTGGAATCATACCTAAGGGATCATATCCCGCATCTTCTTTGATCATATGGTAGTCTCAGCAATTTTACATTTGCAGGACTTACATGTTCAATTGAACTTGACCTGCTTTCTAAATATGTTGTGAGATAAGGCCCAATTTTATTCTTCTACATGAACAGATCCAGCTTTTCTAATACCATTTCTTGAAGAGATTAGATTTTTTCCTCGCTGTGTTCTTGGCACTTACATCAAAGATCTATTTACTCTAAATAAGTGGATTTCTGGATCTGTACTCTATTCCATTCATCTTCATGACTGTCTTTATACTACCTTTCTTCTTTCTGTTCCTTCTCTTCAACCTCCTATGCCTCTTTTTGTCATCATTATAATTTTTCAGATTATTTTCAAATCAGATAATGAGTTATAACTTTCTTCTTTTTACTCAAGACTTCTTTGATTATTCAGAGCCCTCACTGTTTCCATATGATTTTTAGATTTATTTATCTATTTGAAAAAGCCATTGTAAATTTGTTAGTAATTATACTCAACCTACTGCTGTTAATGTGCTTATCATATTGACTGATTTTTAAATTTATTTTTATTTACTATTTATTCTATTTATTATTTATTATTTGGTACAGGGTCTTGTACCCAGCTTGGACTTGTAGTGATCCTCTTGTCTCAGCCTCCCCAGCACTGAGATTATAGGCATGCACTAAACACCTGGTTTCAGTGGCCAGCTCAGCATAACTGGGTTCCAGTATGGCACAGCATGCAATACCAGGGGTCTAACCCAGGTCCTTGTGCTTGCCAGGCAGGTTAGTTGTACAGTTACAACAATCTCCCCAGCCCCCCAAAAGAATGTGTTCTCTTCAATTTTTGGCAGAGAATTTGAGACTTGGCATTAATTTTTTTTTCTAAATATTTGTTAGAATTCACCAGTAAAAATCATCAGGTCCAGGATTTTTCTCTGTTGAGTGATTTTGAATTACTGATTCACTCTCCATACACATTTTTGTGTTTAATTTTTTGTTTCTTTAGGATACATCTTGGTATGCTCTATGTATTTAGAAATTTATTCAATTCTTTTAGGTAATCTAATTTGTCAATTAATTAAACTTCTAAACTTCTTAAGTTGACATAAGAACAACATTGTAGAGTGGTAACAATATATCCTCTACACCCTAGGATGTAGACCTTCATTTAATAATTTTATTGAGAAATAAGTAGCAATGAGTCAGTTTCAAAACAGGTTAGTTGTACAGTTACAATAAGTAATACATTGCATATTGTTGTCTTTGTAGTAGTTATTCCTAGTATAAGATGCAGACATGATATCTTGTTTGAACACTATTAGTTCAAAACTTTTTTCTCATTGAACTAAGAGAAAGTAGCTGTACATCTATGTAACTATTTTTGTATATACACATTGTATATATATGCATATTTTTTCACTACAAAATGGCCCTTCATTTACATCCCCTTTTTTGTTTACTTTTGTCAGAGATGGGTATTCCATTGCCATTCATATATTGTAGGTACATGAGTTCACAAAGTAATCAAGTATAGTCCAGTAGTCTATCATAGTAGTGGGTTATCATAGTACTGTTATTGACAGTATCAGAAGTTGTTTTGAGTGTTTTACAGCTCAGTATATTAATATGACTTTACTTTCTATACGTCATTTTTATACTTCTCTGCTGGATGTTTATGTAGACCTTCTGAGTTACTTCATTAAGCTTCCAGACTTCTCAAGTTGGCACAATATATTAACCATTACAATCCATTCCTTGTCAGCTTGGCAGCTAGACACATTTCTTTAAACTGGTTTCCAGATTAAAGGCATGCTTATTCTTATCATTTCACAACTCAAACGTTATAACAAATGTTTAACAATTCCTAAGAAACAGTATTAAGTCTATCAACATTATATTACATTAGAACCATAATGTTTTGTCCCCGGTCCCCAAAGACTCATGCACATCCTTTACATAAAAGGCACTTAGTCCACCTTTAAGAGTTAACAAAGTTTTAACAGTTTCAGCACTGTTGAAAAGTCCAAGTTTCAAAAAGAAAAGAAAAAGTCCAAGTTCTAAGTCTCCTCTGAGGTTTAAGGCAAACTTTTAACTATAAGCCCCTGTACAAATGAAAAGTTAAACACTTCCAACATTCAATGGCACAGAATAAATGTTTTCATTCCAAAAGTTACAACTAGGAGAATACCAAGGATTGTGACCAAAGTAAGTCCAAAATTCAGCAGGGAAAACATTAAGTCCTGTATTTGTATGTGCACCATCTGAGGCAATCTGTGATAGCTCATGAGCTCCAAAGACCCTGGGTGGCTCCACCCCTACAGCCTTTTTAGTGGTTGTAGCTTCCACAGATTGTCTCTCAGGTCTGTGTTACTCCCTCCTTGCAACTTTTCTTAAGCCACCCATGTTCCTGACTTTCCAAACTTCTGGGCTCTCCATTGACCCTTTGGCTTCACCCTCAGCTTCACACATTGTCCTCTCATGGGCACACTGTCTGATCTCCAAAGCCTTCTGAAATTGGAGTGGAAACTTTCTTAATGCCACAACTCTTGTATTTTTCATGCACCTAAAAGGAGTATCACACGAATGATGCCAAGATCTGCTAGTACCTGGAGCAGTAATCAGGCTTCCCTCTCTCTTGGCTATAGGAACTGAGCACCTGTATTGCTGGACATGCTGAATCTAATTCTAAGGATCAAATTTTCTATGCTCCCAGCACTCTGGAACATGGTGCTTTGCAATTTTCTCCTCAGAGTGAAGTGTTTTACTTTTGCAGTTTTGAGGTTGCAAATGATGGAGACTTGCTGTTTCTTCTGATGCCTTCAGGTCATCTTTGACATTCTGTTCCTTCTCAGAATTTGAGATCTCTTCAGCTATATCTTCGTAGCTCATTGCTATCCAGGAGTTTCTTTTCTGGATGAACTAATATTTTAATCATCCTGCTGTTATCTTTGCTCTTGATTCTCAACGTAAGTCTGGATAAAAGCCCTTAGCAGGGCCGGGAGATGGCTCAGTAGACTAAGTGCTTCCCTGGCAAGCACAAGGGTTTAAGTTCAACCCCTGGTTCTGCAAAATAAATAAATACATACATACATACATAAATAACCTCAACAATAGCCATGCCAGTGCCTCAACATTTGGCTACCTTAAAATTCCTTGTGCCAGATTATTAATTAGTACTCTACCCTTCATCTTAGTCTCAGGCAAAGTTTCTGGGCATGAACAAAATGAAGATCAAGTTTCTGCTAAGCCATAACACACATCATCTAGTCCGGCAGCCAAGGAACTCCTTCTCAGCAGAAAATTCTCAAGCCTGGTATTTACCAGTTTTCTAGTCTTCTGAACTCTGACCAGAATCTTCCATACAGAACAGCTCAAGGCATTCCAGCTCCACCCATTCAGGTGACATTTCAAAACCTTTCTAAACTCTTCCCAAAGGCCATTCCCAAAGGCTCTTGAACCACATGGTCAGGTATATTCACAAAAATGACCCCACTTCTCTGAAACCAAAGGGTGTGACTCACTTAGCTCCTTGTTTCTAACTATACTATTCCCTTGAGCGCTCCAAATACTGAAAATCTTTGAGGGAAATTGAAGGAGAAAATTCCATCTTCTGTAGTTACTTCCAGTTGAAAAGAAGTGTTGATCCTATCTATGCAGAGACCAAGAAAGACTCATCCTGTCTGATCTAGGAGTTAAAGAGAGCTGAATACTTCCTTTGAAGATTTACTGATGAGCCATGGATGCGAGAGTGGGTTCTGATATTGACTTATGGTCACCAGCAGTAGTTTCAACAAGAGCAAACAAATTAAGTAAGAGATTATATATGTGAGCTCTAAATACTAAGGTTATGAAAAGTATCAATATGAATAGCCCATGTCCAGGATAGTAACCAATGCCCCTGAACACAGATATTTTTCCAGGACATCCATGACTCAAATACTATTTGATGGATTTTGGAAACACAGCTAGCCAGTTCTGTGCAAAGCTTCTTATAATTTTAGACCTACTGACAAAGAATATATACCCTTTAAAAAAATTAATTTAGTACAGGATATACAGGGTCTCACTGAGTAGATTGGACTCCCGTTTTCAATCTTCTAAATGCTAGGATCACAGGCACAGGCCACTACGCCCAGTCTCAGTTGTCCTCTCAGTGTGACCCAGGGGCGGGCTAGCACGGCACACTGGAGATTGAACCCTGGCTACTGCACTCTGCCTAAGCAGGCACTTTAGTCTGCCGAGCTATAGAATAGACATTCTTCTTCTAGGGACAAACATGGCGTTTTGTTTAATCTGTGAGGAGATGTAGTCCCCTCTGATGTTGTAGATACACTCTTGTTCATAAGTCTATCCAGTCTTGAGAAAAGGCAATACTCTGGGAAAATTTATCCAGGCTGTCTTGGTTACTTTTCACTTATTGCTGGGACAAATACCCAGCACTCAAAATTAGGAAAGGACAGGTTTACTTAGCTCACAGTTTGTGGAGGTTTCAGTTCATACTCCGCTGGCTACAAAATAAACCACAGCAGTTCATGGCTGCAGAAAACAGCACAGAGCAGAGGAGGAGCAACAACTGTGGTGTCCATCAAGCCTCTCTCTCTCTCTTCCACACTAACTGCGAAAGCAGTGCTCCAATGCCAAGATCAGAGCTTCTCCAAAGTGGTGCGGGCTGTGAAGATCAAGCTCCTCCAAGTGGCACAGCTGCAGAGTGGTGTATTGAAGACTGAGATTTCTCCAAGGAGGCGGGGCATCTTAGAAGCCTTCCTCTCTTCTTTTATATATCCTTTTTTGTGCTGAGTCACTCTGGGTGGGCCCATCACACCCCAAGGTCGGACCAATCGTGCCCCAGAGCAAGGCCAATTGAGCCCCAAGGCCAACCCAATTGTGCCCCAGCCCCCCCCCACACACAGCTGGGAATCATGCCCAGCAGATCTAGCCAAATTGACACAATATATCAACCACTACAATACCCCCTTGTCAACTAGACATGTTCTTCTTTAAGCTAGTTTTCAGGTACATAGACTTGCTTATTAACATTTTACAACTTGAAAAATGTACAACATTAGAACCATGACACGTTGCCCCTGCACCCCTCCCCCAAGACTCATGCACATTTCTTTATGCAAATGGCACTCTGGTCCACCTCTAAAAGTTGCCAATGTCCTAACAGTTTCAGCAGTGCTGAAAAGTCCAAGTCTCAAGCCTCCAAGATTTAAGGTAAAGTCTTAGCTGTGAGTCCCTGTACAAATGAAAAGTTAAATACTTCCAGCATTCAAAGGCACAAGGTAAACATTGCCATTCCAAAAGGTATACACAGCAGAGTACAAACCATTGAGACCAAGGCAAGCCCAAAATCCAGAAGGGCAAATATTAAGTCCTGTAGTTCCACATGGAATATCTGATGCAACCTGCAAGGAGTTGTGAGCTCCAAATGCCTTACGTGGCTCCATCCCTACAACACTTCTGCTGGTAACTCCTTTGGCTTCTCTCTTAAGTCTGCTTTGTTCCCTTTTTTGCAGATTTCCTTAGACTGTCCACATTCCTGGGTTTCAAACTTCTGAGATTTCCACTGAATATTACTCACAGCTTTACACATTGCCTTCTCAGGGGCACACTGCCTGGTCTCCCAGGCCTTCTGAAAATCTAGGTGGAAGCTTTCTTAACCTCAGAACTCCTGCATTCTGCTTGTGCCTAAAACAAATGCCATGTGGATGATGCCAAGGGCTGCTGCCAGTTGGAGTAGTAGCTAGGGTTTCTTCTCTCATAACTGGAGGGGGTGAGTGCCTGGATTTCTGAGCACTCTGACCCTGATTCTAAGAAACAAATTCTCTATGCTGGCACCATTCTGTAATCAGGTGTGGCCACTGCCTCCATTCTGGAATGTGGGATTCTGTGGCTTTCTCCTTAAAGCAAAGCCCCTCACCCTGTGATTCTGAGGCTGCAAAGGGTGAGAAACTGCCACTTCCTGTGATGCTCTCAGGACATCTTTTCTACTCTCCTGATCCTTCTCAGCAATGGTTCCAAAGCAGGGTGACTCAAGGCAAGCACAGATGGCAAAGATGCGGAACAACTTGCAAGCAACCTACCTGGAGTCTCTGAAGTGGTATCAGCAGAAATAACAATGTACATGAATGAGGTGTGAGAAAAAATCAAATTAAAAATAATTTTGCTACTGGGGATAGAGTTTACTTGCACAGTATCTGCCTGGCAAGCACAAGGTTATGAGTTCAATTTCCAGTAGAAGAAAAAGAAAAAGAAAAAGAAAAAGAAAGAAAGAAAGAAAGAAAGAAAGAAAGAAAGAAAGAAAGAAAGAAAGATTTTCAGATAAAGAGACCATGACCACAGTCAAGGACACAGGGGCCAGGGAGATAGCTCAACAGACTAAGCCTCTGCTTAGGCAAGTGCAGGGCTCCAGGGACTGGGATTCAATCCCTGTCACCACATGCCGTACCAACCCCATCCCTGGGTATGCTGAGCTGGCCACTGAGACTGGGTGTGATGATACATGCCAGTAATCCCAATGCTGGGGACGCTGAGAGCAAGAAGATCATTATGAGTCCAAGCTACATAGTGAGACCCTGTTATCAAATACATTTTAAAAAAATGGAACACAATTACTGAGTGTAGACTAGATACAGATAAAAAAAAGTATAGATGCTTAGGAAAACATTAGCGCTCAAAATATGAAATAAATGGAATCCATGCAACAAATTCAAACAGGTATCCAAGAGATTAAAACTTCTATTGAGCCAAGCATGGCATGGTGTTACACACCAGCAATCCCAGCACTTGTGAAGCTGAGGCAGGAGGACTATTATGAGTTCAAGGCCAACCTGAGCTACATAGCAAGTTTAAGGCTAACATGCACTACATAGTGAGATCTTGTCTTAAAAACAAAAATGAGAAACCAGAAAATTGGGATGAGTCAAAGTGAAGGCAGAATATTAGATCTAGAAGACAAGATTACAGTCAGTGATCTTGAAAAGAGATTAAAAATAAAACAAGGACCACAAAAAATCAATTCAATAGCAATTATTTTATTATTATTATTTTGGTGGAACTAGGGATTGAACTCAGGCCCTTATGTTTGCCAGGGAAGTGCTTACTCCACTAAGCCATCTCCCCAGCCCTCTAACAGCAGTTAGATGATGCAATAGATAACATAACATTGACTACAGTCAATGAAAAATCAGGAAATAGTGCAAACAATATAAGAAGCCAGTTCATGCAAATAATGGATGGAAATTTTCCAAGTAGGGCAAAAGAATTTAACATGCATTAGATAAGTGAGGCACATGGAACTCTGATTAGCCATGATCAAACAAATCTACCCCAAGACATGTAACAGTCAAGATTCCACAAATTCAACCCAAGAACAGACTATTAAAAGCTTTCAGAAAAAAGAAAAGAAGCACTTATAAAGGAAAGCCCATCAGAATCACACCAGACTTCTCAACACAAACCTTCAAGTCAAGGAGAATTTGGAGTGAACTATTCTAAGCTGTAAAACAAAGCAACCTCCAGTGTAGATTGATGTGTTCTATCTATCTGATATATTCTAACTTTTTCAAGATTCATGGAAATAAGATACTTTTATGACAAAAAACACCCAAAGAAAGTCATAACAACCAAATCAGCACTCTAAAATGTTCTGAAAGATAGTCTGGAAAGCAAAAGCAGAGGCTATACCTCCATGAACCCCAACAGAATAAATCTACCTGGAAAGGTGAGTAATTAAATAGAGGGGAAAGAAAAGGAGCCAGCAACAGGACAATAACATGAAAAGCTAAGTCAATACATATTAGTTATAACCATCAATATTAATGATTTCAATTCACCAATCAAAAGAAACACAGGCAAACCACTAGGAAGATAGCAATGTAAAAAGTATTAATTATTGAAACTGAACTATAGTTCAGCTTTAAAAAAAGATAAGTATACAGCTACATTCTCTTAATTCATTGATTGGAGACATCTGTTCTAACAGTGTTTGTAGGTAGAATATCATGTATGCATCTTGTACAACAAAAATCTGCTACAAAAACAATATACAGTGTGTTAATTACTAAATCTGTCCTATTAATTTGATTTGAAACTGTCTCATTGCTATTTGTTCTTCAATAAAATAACAGAAAAAAAAGAAAGGCAGAATGAATTAATAAATAAAATCCAATAATGTGATGCATACAAGAAACACATTTAACTCAAAGTGAAACATGTAGACTGAAAGTTAAATGGTGTAAAACAATACTCCATATGACAGGAAGTCAGGAAAAAAAAAGAGCTGCTATTCTATATGCACAAAAAAATGGATCTCAAGCCAAGACTGGTCTAGAGAAACAAAGAAGGTCATTACATTTTTATAAAAGAAACAAACTACTAGGAAGAGATAAAAATTACTAATATGTATGTGCGATTACCGACACACCCAACTATATAAAACAAATATTAGTGGATAAGAAAAATCTGATAAGTACTAACACAATTATAATGGGCACTTCAATACTCCACTGTTGCATATATCAAGAAAAACTAAGCAAAAATCAACAAAAAGATATTAGAACTGAATCAAACTTTTGAACAATTGGACTTAGTATGTGTTTACAGTATTTTCCACCACACAACAGAGAATATACTTTCTTCTTAGTGGTATAAAGGACATTCTCCCAAACACACTACTATCTTATAGAACATGCTTATGTAAATGCAAAGAAATTCAAATTATTCCATGCAGGGCTTGGGGATATGGCTCAGTGGAATAAGTGCTTCCATGGCCTCAATTCAATCCTCAGTTCCACAAAAATAAAAAAAACAAACAATCACATTATCCCATGCATATTATCAGATTATAGTAAAATGAAATCGGAACTCATTGGCAAAAGAAACCAGAAGAATTTCATAAACACATGGAAATTAAATAACTCTCTTCTGAACATCCAATAGGTCACAGATGAAATGAAAGAAAAAATTAGACAGTTTTATAATTAAATGATAAAGCCAACATAAGAAACTAGAATTTATGGGACATAATTTAATCAGTCCTGTAAAGGAAATTCATAGCAATTAATTTCCATGTCAGAAGAATAGAGCAAGTGCAAATAAACAACCTAATTTTTAAAAATATATATATTTAGTGTGAGCTCTACAGGATCTCACTATGTAGATCAGACTCAGTGATCCTCCTGCTATCAACCCCTCAAGTGCTGGGATTGCAGGTGCATGCCACCATTCCCAGTCTAACAACCTAATGTTAAACCTCAAGCTTCTAGAAAAGGAAGAGCAAGTCAAGCCCAGAGCTCATACAAGGGAGGAAATTATAAGATCAGAGCAGAAATTAATACAATTGAGACTAAGAAAACAATTGCAAAGAATCAATAGAACAAAAGGTGCTTTTTTGAAAGAAGTAAAATTGACAAAACAGCCAATTTTACAAAAAAAGACTCAAATCCATGCAACTAGGAATGAAAAGGGTGAAATAACTTCAGATCCTGGGGAATTTCAGATCACTAATTCCTAGTTGAAGACACTGTATTCTATGAAGTGGAAAACATGGAAGAGATGAATAGATTTCTAGGCCCATATGAATTACCAAAGCTGACTCAAGAAGATCCAAAATTCTTTTTTTTTTTTTTTTGTCTTTTTTGAGACAGGGTCCCACTATGCAGTTCAGGCTGGCCTTAAGCTCACTTTGTAGCTCAGGCTGGTCTGGAACTCACAACAATCCTCCTGCCCTAGCCTCCTGAGTGCTGGGATTACAGGCATGCTGGCCCATGCCCGGCTTAAATCCAAAATTCTGAACAACTCAGTAACAGTCAGTGAAACTGAAGAAGTAATAAAAAATACCAACAAGGAAAAGCCCAGGCTCCTATGGAGTCACTGTTGAATTGTACAAAAACATTGGAGAAGATTTAATAGTGCTACTGCTCTTCAAACTCTTTATGAAATTGAAAGGGAAGCACTAATTTCAATCTCATTCCTGGAAGCAAGTGTTACTCTGATATGAAAGCCAGAGAAGGATCTTAACAAAAAAAGGAAAAAAGAAAAGAACTACAGTCCAATCTCCCTAATGAACATAGATGAAAAAATCCTCTTTAAGACCCTGGCAAACAGAATGCAGCAAATAATAAACAAAATTATGCAGCATAATCAAGTAGGATTCACCCCCTGGATGCAGGGATAGTTCAGCATTCCCAATGATCAGTATGTTCTAAGAGGGCACCTTGTTGAGCTCTTGCTAGTCGCGTTCTAAGAGGGCACCTTGTTGAGCTCTTGCTAGCCGTACACGCTTCTTTCTAATCCTCTTGACACCCTAATCCTCTTACCCAGCAATGCTAATTCTTCATTTTAAAATGTGGCAAAGGTGAGGAAGGGAATGGAGAAAAAGAAGAATCAGGATACATTATGTACAGATATATATATTCCCTATGATGAATGCGATCATTATGTATTTCAAAAGTGTAACAATAAAATTAATTTTAAAAAGAAACTTTAAAATATGACAACTAAAACTATATGACATTCCCAGAGTCTCATGACTCATGAGGAATTGTGTATGATTCAAATCATGTTCGTCTTATTTCAAAATCTTTGCTCTTCTCACTGTAGTATACTTTGTGTCAAAGCTAAGTTTCACACAAGCATTTTTTACATAAGTATGTCCTATTCTGTGGGGGTATAACTATACCAAAAATATATATGATTTCTCTAAAGTTCAAATTTAACTCAGTGTCCTATGCTTTTGTTTTGTTTTGTTTGTTTAGCAAGTGGCAAACCCAGGACTCACTAAACCATTAAAGCCAAGCATCAGGTCAAGGCAAGCAGAAGGCAGGAAATCACCCTCTCTTCTCTCCAGTGTTCAGTTTTTTCATTTTGTGTTCCCCTTTAACTCTCTCCCTGTTTCCTGAAAAGAGTATGATCTGTATCTGATGATCTTTTCACTTATACTCTGGATTTTTTTTCTCTCTCTCTCTCTCTTTTTTTTTTTTATAATGCCAGAGCTCAAACTCAGGGCGTCATATGTTACAAAAAGACTTTACCATTGAGCTGAATCCCTAGAGCCTACTGCCTGAATTTGATGAAGGTTTTTCAGAATGAATGTTTCTGCTTTGATAGACCTGCCCAGCGAATCAAATAGCCTAGTGAGGGTTCTTTGAATCTACTTTTTGAATCACTTTAAATGCCAATGTTGAAGATCGATAATCTCTTTTTGATAATACAGAAGAGTTATTTCTTAGGATTAAAATGGTTAGATTTTAGCTTGGAAGATAACAAAGCTGTTCTGAAGAGAAGAAGATACTAAAGCTGTCCTGAAAAGAGGACAGAGGGCCTGATTTTGCTCAACCATGATCCACTTCATAATTTATTCTGTTGGGTTTTTAAATTGACCAATTCAATCGTGTGACAAGCACTTTTGAATTCCCTAAACATTTGTAGAGACTCTCCAGATTCTACAACCTGAGACAAAGGGACTAAAGACAGAGAAATGCATGCACAAATGGTGCCTTTATGAGGTTTGAGATGTATGTGGACACCAAGCTCTACCTGGTACTCTAAGATTAGGACATTTTTAAATGACAACTCTATGTAAAATAAAATTTATGAAATCATTTTTGTTTGGCATGAACTTCAGCATTAAACAAACCTTTCTTATTACCTGACCAGGTTTGCTTCTCACTGTTTTTAAGCTTCAACAGTCAAGGCCTTAGAGGTCCCAGAGGATGCTGTCTCCTTCCTGTGCCTTGGGTATTTTGAAAATGATTGCTGTTTCTGTGTCTGGCAGAGTGCTTGGGGGGGGGGGACTCAGTGTCCCACCAACCTTTTAGTGCTTAGGCCCAACCTGTAGGAAATGTGTGAAACAAGAAGTTGTTCATCAATATCATCTCCCTCTCATGCCTTTCCTCTCTCTTTTAGAGCCCAAGAGTCTGCAATCAACCAGGACTCTTAGTCAGGTGTGGTGGTTCATGCCTATAATCCCAGCATTCAAGAGACTGAGGCAGGAGGAACAGTGAAATCTTGAGGCCTGAATGGGCTACATTGTGAGTGCAAATCCAGCCTAAGCTAAACAGTGAGACCCTGTCTCAAAAGCAAACAAGAGCAACAAACCCAAGGAGTCTTATTTCATGGCATGATTTGCAATCTCATTACATCAACATTGGTAACCTTGTGTCACCTTTTAGAAGTAAAAGTCAGAATCATTTCTGCTGATATCGCACTCAGCAGTTCAAATCCTAGTGCTTTGAATGCAACTGTTTTCCACTAAGACATTTTTGTTCTTTTCTTAATGTTCCTGCTAGAGCTGGCTACAAACCACAGAGCAGTGTAAATGGTATTAGAGCCTACATTAATGTCATCTTGGGTATGGTTCAAGAATTACAAAAGCCTTAGAAGAAACTTCACCTTCTATTTCTAACTCTAATTTTTGTCTTTTGAACTTTTTGAGTCTCTACATCTTTACTGCCTGGAGAATTAACAATATAGGCGACATGGTTTGTGTCTGCTTGTCCCTCCAAAGCCTCATGCAGTCATGGGGCAGACTTCTAAAGCCTGTGATTAATTCATGATCCAATGCTGGGATAGGGGCTGGGGAGATGGCTCAGTAGAATAAGTGCTTCCCTGGCAAGCACAAGGGTCTGAGTTCAATTTCTGGTTCCACCAAAAAAAAGCCAAACAAACAAACAAACAAAAAAAAAAAAACAATGCCTGTCCCCAATGCTGGGATTGTGAGTGTTAGTGCTGCTGGGATTAGGAGTGTGAGTGCTGCAACCAGCTTTGGGTGATAGCAAGAAGACAACACAAGGAAGGGAGAGAGGCTTGCCTCTGCCTTTCTGCTGCCATGATCTGCTACCCCTGCCATGTGCCACTCGGTCTTGGAGCCAGTGATTATGGCTGAAACCTCCACAAACAGAGCTAACCAAATCTTTTTTTCCTTAATTTTAGTGTTGGATATTTTGCCCCAGCAATGAGAGAAAACTAACTGAGACAATAGGCATTTTTTTCTTTCTCTCTCTTTTTCTTTCTTTCCTTTTTTCCTCTTCCTTCCTTTCTCTTTCTTTTTACTTTTTCTTTTTTTTTTTGGTGGTACTGAGGATTGAATTCAGGCCCTTGTGCTTGCCAGACAAGCACTTATTCTACTGGGCCATCTCCCCAGTCCCTCTTTCTTTTTTAGACAGGGTCCCACTCTGCAGTTTATGCTGGCCTTGAGCTAACTTTGAGTATTTTTTTAAAAATCTTACTTATTTATTTGTTTGATACAAGGTTTCCCTACACAGTTCAGATTCATAGTGATCCTCCTGTTTTAGCCTCCCCAGCACTAAGATTACAGGTGTGCACCACCACACTCAGTTTCAGTGGCCTACACAGCATACCCGAGGTTCCAGGGCTGGCATGGCATGCAGTACTGGGTATCAAACCTACGTCCTTGCACTTGCCAGGCAGGTGCTGAGACCACTAAGTTATCTTCCCAGAGCCTTGAGTTCACTTTGTAGCCCAAGTTGGTCATGAACTCACAAGGATCCTCCTGTCTCAGCCTCCAGAGTAGATTACAGGCCTATTTCATCATGCTCATCAACATTTCTTTTTTTCTTTTCTTTTAGTTTATTTTTGTTTTTGTTTTCTGAGACAATGTCTCCCATGTAGTTCAGGAAGGCTTTGAACTCACCATGCAGTCCTGGTTGGCCGTGAGCTCATGGCAATTCTGCCTCAGTCTCCTGAGTGCTGGATTACTGGTGTGTGCCATCATGCCCAGCTCAGTCAACATTTCTTGAGTTTTGGTGCATATGGACCAGTAAATACACTTCAGTACATGTGCCTATTGATAAAGAAGTCATGAAATAACACGAAAACTAAGTGGGCAATCTTGTGGTCATTGATTTAGGGTATTTCTGGTCTTACAATGTATTTTCTAGCTATAGAATTAATTCATGTTTATTGAAACACTGTAGAAATTATTAAAAAAAAGAGACATATCAAAGACAACATTTTATTCATTAAAATCTTTGTTGGGAAGAATGGGATAACTGTCCAAATGGCTTCATTACTCGAATGAAACAAATAAGTAGAAGCTAGGAATTGTGAAAAATCCTCAGGATGAGCAGCAACAAGTCAACATTTCCAAGATTTGGAATATGGACCTTAGAAATAACAACATAGGGAAGAAAAGAAGGAAAGAAGTGGATCCGCAGAGCTCTGGAAGGATCTGAAGGGAATATTGGAGCCCACAGAAAAAAAGAAGAGACAAACCTCAATGCAGAGAAAGGAGGGGGTCTTCCTTAGTTTTTACTTGTTGCTGGGACAAATACCCAACACTCAAACTGATGAAAGGAAAGGTTTATTGTTACTGGAGGGTTGGCTTCAGGACAAATAACTGCAGTTCATGGAGATGGTGCTCTTCCAAAGTAGTACAGCTGAAGGTCAAGCTCCTCTGAAGACAGGCTGCTCCACGGAAGAGAGGCAGGGCGGCAGGAAACTGGGCAGGGTCACAGTTTTCAATTCCTGGGCCCTGCTCACCTCCAGGACTGGGTCCCCACACTGAGAACTGCCTGAGTTGATTCAGCCAAGTCGACACAATGTATCAACTAACACAGAGGGGATGATCTGCTCTTTACCGCCTGCTTCCGGCCTCATGGTGTGAGACGGTAAGGTTGAATCTCTAGAAACGCAGGAAGTGGGCAACTCCAGAGGTCTTCAGGGAGAAACACACAAGGGGAGTGGACCGGTGGATGTTGTGAGATACAACTGCTGGTGAATGACTCCAGTCCAGAGATTTTTTTCCCCTGGAGGAGGGGGCTTGGCCAGACAATGTAAAGAGTTAACAGAACTTTGTGCTTTGGTTGTGGGAAATTATTAAAAAACCCTTGTGCTTCCTGTTATCTGCTCTCTCCCTCTCTGCTCAAGGCTGCTGAACAATAAATGTTTCTTGTCGAGGCAACAAGCTAAGACAAGCTCCCTCCCTGACCATCTTCTGTAATGCGGTCAGCTTAAGATATATCTTATAAAAATATGCATTTATCACTAAGCTATAAAAGACCTTGTAACCTTTAGTTACAAACAGTTTGAAGCTGTGTCAAATAAAAGTAGTTTTCTGTTGTTCTATGCTAGATAACAAACTCGCTTACCAAACTAGATGTGATTTCTGTTACAAATACCCTCTTGCTACCCAGCTTTGGGCCGATCAGCCTTCTCCTACATGAGAAATGGCTGAGGGACCTGAGCTCAGTAAATAAAAGGCTCTATTCAAATTCCTATCTGGCTGACCTGGTTCCTATGCTGAGTGACCTATAACAACAACATTTAGGGAAGAGTCAACTGAACCCAGGAGTAGGAGCAGCCATGGGTTGGCTTCATGTCAGGGCTCCGCATTGCGGAAGTGTCACAGTGACTGGGTGAGGGTCAACCACAGAAGACATCAAGTCAATGAATCATGGTCAGGCCAACAAGAGACACTCAGGCTCTCAACCTCACGGGAACTAGTGTCACCACGAGCTTCTGTGGAGCTGAAAGCACCACAAATCAGTACCCTGCCCTAACCAATGTGGTCTACTGGCACAGATTGAGTTTCTCTCTCTCTCTCTTTCTCTCTCTCTCTCTCCCTCCCTCCCCTTGTCTTTATCTCTTTCTCCCCTTTTTTCCTACACTGTTTATGGGGTTTTTTATGAGTTCATGAGTTGTTCATGAGTATGAACATTTTTAGCTTTATTTAGTTCTTATTTTTGTCCATTTTTCCTCTTAACCCTGTTAAATTTTCTCCACTGAAGGTAAAATCACCCTGTTGAGAGAGTGTTTATTGTACATAATTTTCTTATTTGGCTTAGATTTTGTTATATAACCATGAATCTTGTACCCAAAGTTTAAGGTGGCAAATAATTAGCAGCTACTGCACTTTGCCATTCTCTAGGCTGTGCTTGATGCTATTGTTACTATTGATTATACCACTCTGGCCAATGAGGCGTGGTTGGTATGATCAGTTGCTCTTCCTATGCCACACCAAGATTTTCTGGGAGTTGTAAAACATACTATAGTTCAGCATCAAAGAACTGGTGTTGGGCCAAACAGGCAGGAACCTCTCTCATCTCTAATAAATTAAAAAGGTAAGATCATGGGAAGACTCAAAAATCCAAAATCCAGATACACCTAGAAGACATCACTGAAAATGTAGAAGATAGAGCCTTTTTTTTTTGTCTTTTTCGTCTTTTTGAGACAGGGTCTCACTATGCAGTTCAGGCTGGCCTTGAGCTCACTTTGTAGCTCAGCCTGGTCTCGAACTCACAACAATCCTCCTGCCTCAGCCTCCCGAGTGCTGGGATTACAGGCATGTGCCACCATGCCTGGCTCTAGAGCCATTTCTTTAAAAAAAAAAGAGTGATAAGTGGAGAAAAGAACTGAAATGCTTTCTTTATCCTCTGAATAGGAACAAATGCTATGTTTAAAATCTGACACCTCTGAAAGGATGAAATTTAGACCTTAAGACTGGTATATGAAGTAACTTTGCCCCCTGATCTATAGGCAGGGCTTTTTCATTCAAACTAACAATCTCACCACTTATAAATCTCAATCTTCTGGAAGTATTAGTTTAGGGAAAGTTGAAGGATGGAACTAAATTACTAATTACTTTTTTTTTTCCAGCACTTAGAAACTGTTATGCCAGGAGCCAGCCAAATAACTCAGCGTATTAAAGTGCCTGCAAGGGAGCACAGGAACTGGAGATTCAATCCCCCGCCTGCTGTGCTGACTCCACCCCTGGAGCATGCTGAGAAGGCAATTGAGACTGGGCGTGGTGTCCCGCTCCTGTGATCCCAGCCCTAGGGAGGCTCTAAGCAGGCAGATCACTACGAGTCTGATCTGGTAGTGAGACCCTGAAAACTCTGTAGATCCTTCCCAAAAATACAGAAAAAAAAAAAAAAAGGAAGAAAGAAAATGTTATGCCAGCCTGCCAGGTCCGATAGGAAGCTCTACAAGAATTTGCCTAAATATATGTATAAATTTGTCAGGGTTAAATTCAAAGGCCAAGTGCGCGGTGGCGCACACTTGCACTCCCAGTTACTGTGGAGTCTGAGGCAGAAGTGTTGCAAGTTTGAGGCTAGTTTAGGCAATTTATTTATTTATTTATATTTTTAAAAAATATAATTGTTGAGAAACAAATATCAATGAGATAGTTTTACAAATGATTACTGGCACATTTTCAAGAATTACTACATTGCATATTGAGTGTTTTTCTTCTGATTAATAGAACAGTTTCAATAATTAATACCTTATACATTGGTATCTTCTTAGTGGTTATCCATATTACAAGATATAGACAGGATATCCTGTCCAAACACGACTAGTACAAATCAGGTGTATATCTATCCTAACTATATTGTATATGCAGGTAGAGAATGGAACTTCCTTTGTATCCCCTTTTTTTGTTTAGTCTTATCAGAGATGGGTATTCCATTGGCATCTACATACTATAGGCTCATGAATTCAGCAAAACAATCCAACACAGTCCAGCAGTCCACAATAGTAGTAAGTTATCTGAAGAAGTTGTTGACTTGAGTCTTTCACAGCTCAGCATAT
>PVKA01041667.1:0-17935 GCA_004027165.1 Ctenomys sociabilis | reverse complement strand
AGGCCAGCCAACATTTTGGCCCTAGCCTTTCAAGGTCAGCGAAGACTCAGGACATAGGAGAACCTGTACTGCAACATCATGAAACTCAGGTGAGCTCCAAATTTTCTGAACAAGGAGATTATGGAGCCACAGAGGAAAGAGACCGAAGTTCTATAATGTGCCTGGGGAGAGCCACATGAAGAGAAAACTTTCTCTCATGCTCTCACAGAGAGCAAACTGGTCAAGCATTGGCCGTGACTCATCCACATGGATGACACAGACAAAGGAACTACAGAATAATGTACAGGACTACAAGAGAAACCCTGAGAGGACTTCACTGACCACATAGGAAATATAAAGTTCCTGTGTTGGTATATAAGTCTTGATCTACTTAGGTCTTAACCATCCAGCAGAAAAGTATAAAAATGAAGTATACATCATGGGGCCATAATATTAAGCTGAGGTGTAAATGGCTATGGTCGACAATTTCTTTGAATAACTCACTAGTGTTGCAGAATGTTGGACTGTGTTGGATTGTGGTGTTGAGTTCAAGCACCTAAGTTAGTTGAATGTCAATGGAGTGCCCACCTTTGACAGGTGCAGACAAAGGAAGGGGTGTAGAAAGAAAAAATCATGATGTGTGTGTATAGACAGTACAGTTGGGATAGACTGCACTGTGCTTCTACATAATCCTATGAGAGGCAAGATCTGCACTAATGGTGGTTGGACAGGATATTATGTCGGCTTCTAATACTATGGTCATCCACTAGGAAAATAATTATTGAATTTTTGATATAATTCAGGTATAAAAAATAAGACAAGTAAGCAGCTACACTCTTAATTCACTGATAAGAGATATCTGCTAAAATAATATCTGTAACTATAATATCATGTATGCACCTTGTACAATACCAAAACATTATGAAAACAGTTTGCAATGTATTAATTTGTCGAATCTGTATTATTTAGGTGTCTTGAAAATGTCTGGTTGACATTTGTAGTTCAATAAAAAAAAAAAAAAGATAAAATTAAAAAAAGAAATTACCAATAAAGTAAAAAGAAAACCCATTTTAATATTGTTAAAAGTAATTGGGTTTTGAAATGCAAGCATAGTGACACTTGGGCTGTTGAGCAGGTCCAACCTCCAACTTTCAAGTACTTGAAGAGCAAAGTTTGAAAAAAAAAATGGTGCTCAGTCTTTATAACTGTGCTCATAGTTAAACTGAAAATCCAACTTGAAGAAAATGTGTATGGGCTAAGAGTGAGTCATGTGTGACATTTTTCAGCAGAGACAAAGGGATGATGCTTCATGTAGTGCTGAGTTAGTGCATTAGAACACTGGTTATTGTGCTCTTTTCTGTGCTTTATTTCTGTAAGTACTGTAACCATGACTCCAAAAAAATGTGATACCAGCAGTAAAGTTACAAGAAAAACTGCGACCCATGATAGAGTCAAGGAAAGAAATCACTGCAAAATTTGTTATTGTACTGGAATAATGAATTTATAAATGTACTATTTGAGCCAATTATTTGGTTTTCCATTATTTCTTATGGGAAAAACATGCTCAGTTCTTGAACTTTTCAGTGATCAAATATGGATTTGGAATAAATTGACAACTGACGTTATCAGTATATATTTCTACTTCTAGAACAGTGACACAGATATTATATACCACTAAGTACCTTGCATATTAAATGATAGAAATTTAACTGGTAGTTCTTGCTCAACAACACAAAGTACTTCCACAATAACTATGAACATTTGTCAGTGTATTATGATATGTGCACAAGAAAATGGCTTCACATGTTCATTTACATTATACAAATGTAGAATTACAAGCATAATAGAAATGTACTTCAGCTGGGTATTTCTGATGTCGCTCCAAAATCTATAGGTTAAAAAAAAATCTGTATGTTGTGGCCTAATAACCAGTAAAGGGAATTATGAAGTGGGGTCTCTGGGAAGAAATCAGGTCAGGAGGGCTTCCTTTTCAAGAATGAGAGCAGTGGCTTTAGAAAACCCACAGCTGGGTATGAGAAGCACACCTGTAATCACAGCTGGAGGAAGGTGGAGACAGGAAGGTGACAAATTCAAGTCTAGCCTAGGCAACTTAGAGAGACTTAGAAGTGGGTTGGGAATGAAGCTCAGGATAGAGCACTCCTGCGTCTGTCAGCATAGTTGGCCCTTGGCTCTAGCATGGGAGGACCCAGCAGGGAGGTGTCATGTGTGGCCAGCGGAGTCCAACCCACCAGCTTTTGGGTCTTGGAATTCTTAGCTTCCAGAAGCAGAAGCAATGCATTTGTTATTTATAAATTACACTAAGGTATAAAGGTAAAGAGATAAGCATGGCATTTTATCTCAAAAGAAGACACCTGCTCATTTACTGTTGTAGGCCAACATTTTGAAATAGTGTAATACACATTTACACCTGCAAAGCAGTTTTCAGGGTTTACAAATCCTGCATCAGTACAGTGCCCAGTTCTACTTTATTGTGAATATTTTCATGCCCTAGCTTTGCTTTCTTTTTTGTCTGGACACTGGTACTTTTAAAATGCCTCCAAATCATTTTCATAACACTTCACTGCAGACATTTACCTTATTGAACAGTGATTATTCACAAGATGTCTTTGTAGATGGTTGAAGGCTCTGCATCATTTCATCCTTACTTTCTCCAGGTCTAACTCAATATATTTGCTCAATAATACTTGATAAGGGGTGGGAAAAGATGGATTATTCAGTAAACGGTACTGGATGATTGACTACAAGGAGGAAAATAAAGCTTAGGCTTTACATCAGAACATGAAATATATTGGGAAGAGACATAATAGTAACTTACAGTTCAATAATAAAGGTGACTCCATTGAAAGATGGGTAAAAGATCTAAATAGATATTTCTTTAAAGAAGATACACAGTCATTAAGCTCATGAAAAGATGCTCAACATTATTAGCAGTTAGGGAAATGTATATGAAAAAAAGATGACATACACATCCATGTTCAGAGTAACATTAGTCACAACAGCCAAAAGTAACTCAAATGTCCACCCACTAATGAGTTACATGTAGTGAATATATGTAGTGGAATATTGAAAGAAAGGAAACCATGTCCTATGTTATGGCATGTATAAACACTGAAGACCATCTGCTAAGTGAAACAGTAAGTCACACAGAAATATCACAGCATGTCCTCCAGGTTCATGATTGGCAAATTCAACTAAATGTGATTGGAAATATTTGGAAAGTAATCATGTACAGATATCATTTGTCATTCTTCCTTATTTGATACAGTGTAATGAGCAAAATTTATAATGTATTAGGTATTGGGGTACTTTAGAGGTGATTCACAGTATGTGGCAGACACAAATAGCTTATATTCAAATATGATGCTATTTTATATGAGGGACATGAAGTCCCTTGGATTTGGAATCTACAAGGAGAGGCTGGGTTTTTGGAAGCAGTCCTTTGAGAGCACTGAAGGACATTCACCAAACAGCCTGCTCAAGGAAATCTCTTGTAGTGAAATTCTTGGAGACAGAGGCAGAATGGTGGTTAGCAGAGATTAGGGTGAAAATAAGAAGGGAGCTGTTGTTCAACGGATAGGGAGTTTCAGTTATACAAGATGAAAAAGTTCTGTAGATATGTTTCATACTGATACAAACACATACAATACACTTAAGTATACTTTTGAAATGCTTAGGATGGGAAACTTTGTTCTTTTTTAGTAACAATTGAAAATTGTGTAAGATGGTATAAAAATAACACTGCATATCTGCTAGGATAGCTATAATAAAAAAGCAAGACAACAGTGAGTGTTACTGAGGATTTGAAGAAATTGAAGCCCATGTACTTTGCTGGTAGAGCTACAGAATGGGGTAACTACTTTGGGAAACAAATTGGGCCTTACTTAAAAGGTTCGACAGAGGCCAGGCATAGGGGCACAAAGAAGGCTAAAGCAGGAGGATCACAATCTGAGGCCAACCTAAACAGTACAGTGAGACTTGTTCTTACTCCTCTCCCCAAAATGGGTAAACAACACAGTTCCCATTTGACCAAACCATTCATTCTTCTATGTACTCCAAGAGAAAAGAAAATGAATGTCCATAAAATAATGCACACAAGTGTTCACAGTGGCACTGTTCTTAATACCCAAAAGGTGGAAGCCATTTAAACCTCTATTAACTAGTGACTAGATAACAACATATGATATATACATGCAGTGGTATATTACTTGGCAATTACAAGATATACAGTACTCATCTATACTACAATGTAAGATCTTGTTTTCTCTGCTAGAGACTGAACCTAGCTAGGGCTGTGTACATGCTAGGAAAGCATTCTGCCACTGAGCAACATTCCTAGCCCATGCATACATGTATGTATAAACATTAAAAGAATTTTACTAAGTAAAATATACCAATTACAGATCATATATGATCCACATTTTATATGACATAATGCCCAGAAAAAGGCAATTCTGTGGCTCTACAAAGTAGATCTGTAGCTGTCTAAAGGTTGATGTAATGGTGAAAGGTTAAGGGTGACAGCTAAAGGGTATAGGATTTCTATCTTCAACAATGAACATATTCTAGAATTATTGCACCAGTGACTACATAACTATGTAAATATGCTATAGCCACTGAATTATATGATTCAAGTGGTTGAGGTTATATCAATTATATTTCAATAAAGTTGTTACAAAATAAGAGATATCATAATGGTTAATGTCTAAGACAAAGGGGAAATATTTATGTAAATTATATTACAAAGAGATATTATTTCTAATGTAGAAAGACTTTTCCTTATTAGAAGATGATCCAACAGAAAACAAGGTATTTTAAGAACTCAGAACAAAAAAATGTAAATGATGAAAACACATGCAGGTACTTAATTCAACAGTTAGGAAAAAATTCCATTTTATGACATTTTCAGTCTTATGGATAACCCACTATCACTATGGACTACTGAGCTATATTGGATTATTTTGTTGAATTCACCCATCTACAATATTTAAATGACAATGGAATACCCATCTCTGACAAAACTAAATAAAAAAAAGAGGATAGAAATGAAGGACCATTTTGTACCTGCATATACAAAATAGTTAGGAAGGATATACAGTTACTTTCTCTTAATTCAACGAGAAGAAAAATTTGTACTAATAGTGTCTGGACAGCATATCATGTCTGCATCTTGTACTATGAATAACCACTACAAAGACAACAATATGTAATATATTAATTATGAAAGTATCCTATTAATTGGGTTTGAAACTGTCTCATTGCTATTTGTTTCTCAATAAAATTGAAAAAAATAATATTTTTCGAGAAAAATTGAAAATAAATGACACATCAGGAAAAATTTATAGAATTTACGAATCTATAAGAAAATAAGGACAAAGATTATTTATAAATGTTCTGAAAGAATTGGCCTTTTTCACCTCTGTAGAACACAGAGAAGGTGAAACTAAAATATGACTATTTTTCATCTAATAAAAACAAAGTTTAATATTTTCTTAGGTTAGTGAAGGTGTTAAATTACCATATACTATATGTATACACCTGTCAAGTGCAAGATTCAGTTCCTGTTCTGGAACTTTTTTTTTTTTTGGTACCAGAATTAAATTCAGGATCTTGTACTTGCCAGGTAGGTGCCCGTGTTGCTCAGCTATATCCCCAGCCTGAAGTATTTCTATCAAGGAGCGTCTACTAACCTACATACATACATGCATACATATATACATGCGTACAGTTAAAGCAGTTGTGGCAGACCATACCTATAATCCCAGCACTGGGGAGGCTGAGTTTGACGCCAGTCTGTATTACACAATGAGTTCAAGTTCAGCCTAAACTACATAGTGAGACCTTGTCTCAAAAAAAAAAAAAAAAAAAAAAAGTCTTACGCCTGGCAAAATTAATCTATGACACTGAAAATAAAGACTCCTTTTAGGTAAAATGACTTAACAACAGGAGTATATAAGGCATTCCTGGTTATTGGTAAAATCTGTTTCTTGATCTGAGTATGGGCACATCTATACTATGAAAATTTACAGCCCTCTTATGTATGCATTTCTGTATGTAGGCTACATTTCAATAAAATGTGTTTTTTAAAAATAGACATACATAGTCTTTAATAATTCCACTTTTAGGAATTTACTCCATCACTTCAAAGTTATAACAACAGAAGACTAAAATGAACCATGATATCAGGGCAGGCCAAACAGCTCAGTGGATTAGAGCAGGCATAGGGGCGGGGTCTGGCCGAGATAGTGATCCAGACTGGGTGTGGTGGCCAGAGCCTGTAATCTCAGCACATGGGAGGCTGTACACAGGAGAATCACTGTGAATCCAATCTAGTAGTGAGACCCTGAACACCCTGTAGGCCCTTCCCTAAAATACAAAAACAAAAAACAAAACACAAAATAAAAATATTATGTCAATAAGGAATCCACTAAATTATGTTGTACTTACAATATGTGATACTCTTTAGAAACTAATGAAGTATCTTAATTTAACCATCGAAGACACATTAAGTAGAAAAAGGGTTTTTGTTCACTTTTGGAATTACTATTTATGTAATGCACAAACATATATACTACATATACACAAATAATATACAAAGACACATGATATACTTGTATATGCATAAAATATTTTGGATACAATCAGGCTTTCTTCAGGAAGATCACTAGGAGACAAGGGTGCAAAGGAGATTTACTTTTCATACACTCTGGTAATTTTAGCTTCTTACTATTTGTATTACTTACTTTACAAACAAATTTCTCTCAGAACTTTGAGATGACTCTATGGTAAACATGACAGTGTCACATGCTGGTGGAGATGGAGAGGCCTGAGAGATTTCAGGGAAAGCCATTTGGCTATTAACATTAAAACATCGTCCCTCTAACTTCATGTCTATAAGATAGTAGAAATCACCTAAACATCCACAAGAAGTGAAAAAGCTAAGTAAACTATGGATACTCTATAATGTTATAGAATAACATGGAACTGTTAAAAGATCAAGGGAGGACTTTAAGCTCTAGCTTTAAGCTCTGGCTTTCTAGTTAAAGTGAAACACCAAATGCAGACAGATATGCTCAGTGAGATGCAATTTAGACATGTATATGTTCGTTTTTCTATCCAGATGATTTACTTTTTTTTTTCTTCTGTATTTTAGGGAAGGGTCTACAGGGTCTCACTAGTAGATTGGACTCATAGTGATTCTGCTTTTTACAGCCTCCCAAATGCTGGGATTACAGGCATGTACCACCACACCCAGTCTCAATAGCGATCTCAGCATGCCCTGGGGGTGGGGCTGGCAGGGCAGGACTAGGGATCGAACCTAGGACCCTAAGCCTGTTTGCAGGCTCTTTAATCCACTGAGCTATTTGGATGGCCCTAGACATGTATTTGTTCAGAGTCTCAGAGGCTGAGCATAGGAAGCCAGAGCACATACTAAATGGTTTTACTCGTATCTTCTCTCAGTGTTCAGCTCTGTGCAAGGAGGCTCAATATCTAGTACTGCGTTAGTCTCCTACCTGGAATGCCAGCCACGCTACTTCTGATTTTAGCTGTTTCAAGTTTTAATTACCATTGAGGTTATTGGTTGTTATCTTTCATCTTCACAAAGTGAACATACCTGCTACAGTGACTAGAAGTGCTATTTCTAAAACCCCAGTCACAGATATGTTTCATATGTGTATAAGCATACGCACACATTTTGTAACAATGATATAATAATTTATCATGTAATTAGTTTAATGTGTACTAGCCAATTTTTCTAGTATATTCCTAGATATGTAACCAACATCATAATCTGCTTAGAACATTCTCATCATCTCAAAAAGAAGTCTGTGTCCCTTTAGCTCTTTTTACCCCCTCATCTTTAAGAAACTATAACATTGTTTCTACTTTTTAACTATATACTTATTGTTTAAAAAAATTAAAAACATAAACTAAACAGAAATCACTTATAATTCAGCCATACAACACTGTTGTTGTCTTTTTTTTTTTTTTTTTTTGTGGTACCAGGGATTAAACTCAGGGCCTTGTGCTTGCCAGGCAGGCATTTATGCCAGTGAGTATCTCCCTGGCCCTGCTGTGTTTTGTCAAGTGTTTGACATTGTGAAATTAGAAACACACAGTCAAAGGGGCCGGAGAGATGGCTCAGTAGAAAAAGCACTTCCCTGGCAAGTGCAAGGGCTTGAGTTCAATCCCTGTTCTGCAAAAAACAAACAAAAAACAAACAAACAAACAAAAAAAAGAAATACACAGTCAACATGGTATTTATGAAGGACTGGTTGCAACTGCCCAAGTCTGTGGATGCTCAGATCCTTTATATAAAATGATGTATTTGCATATAACCTAATGTAGCCTCCCACATATTTTATATCACATCTAGATTGTTAAGTACCTAAATAATGTAAATTCTACATAAATAGTTGTTTATACTATATTAAGGAATAGAAAAAAAAATCTGTACTACTAGATATATTTAAAAACATACCTTTGTTTTGTGGTACTATAGATTAATACTAAGGCATTATGCATACTAAGCAAACATTCTATCACTGAATTATACCCTAATTTTTTTTTTTGTGAGCAGAATTTATTTATTGAGGGAAAGAAAGCTCCTGTCTGAGAGGATGGGGGAGGAGCGAGCAGGCTCCCCCCCTTTATCTCTTTTGAGACATAATCTAAGTTGCCCATGTTTGCTTTGTACTTGTGATTCTCCTGTGTCAGCCTCCGTAGCTAGAATTATAAGCATGAGCCATGTCTGGCTTTAAAAAAAATTCTGATCTACAGTTAGCTGAATCATTAACAGCTGATCCTAGATGTGGAGGGCCAAGTGTATTTGGTTTTATTGCTGGTTCCACTTAAGCAGTTCCCTAAACACTGGAAATGTGAGAGCGTTGAGAATGTTTCTATTATGCTAATGAGATGACTAGTGTTTGGGGGCTTCTCAGGAGAAACACCAAACAGGATTAGAGGGTGGGGTTTCAAGGTCTATCCTCAACTCTGAGACTTGAGGAACTGAAGGATGATTTCGTCAGGGATGGCCAATGATGTGCTCAATCACATAAAGGATGCCTCCATGAAATCCTCCAGGGACTAAGTTCAGACAGCTGAATGCATGGAGGTTACTGGAGGGGGACAGGACAGGGGGTGCAGAGAAGTTTGAGCCTTCTCTTCTGTATCCCATTCTACAGATCTCTGGGAGTATACTTTTACCCTGTGTAATACCTATTATGATAAAAATGTTAATCTAAGTAAAATGTTCCCAAGTTGTTTGAGTGGCTTCAGAAAATAAATCATACCTGAAGATGTGGGTGTCTCTAGTCAGTCAGAACATGGTTACCACCTGGGACTTGCAACTAACACCTGAAGTGGGCAGCCTCACGGGACTAAGCCCTCCACTGGTCGCATCTAACAGGATCTCCAGGAATAAAGTATCTGACTCTGACCGGCTGGTGTGTATAAGAAACTCTCCACACATTTTGGTAACCAGAGGTAAAGTATTGTTTGATGTCGTAACTGTGTGAGAGCAGAGAAAAAACATTTATTTCCTGTCTTTATAATGCTGAATTGCTTGGGTTGAACATTTGAGTTACCTCCAAATTCCTATGTTGAAGCCTTAATCCCAGTGTGACAAGACCTGGAGAAGGGAACTTAGGTTAAATGAGATCACAGGTCTGGTAGGATTAGTGTCTTCCTAGAAGAAGAGGTCTCATGCAGGCACACAGAGGTCCCAGGAGCACACACTGAGGAGCAGCCTCTACACAACAAAAGAGAGGGCCTTGGCAGGAAACCTAGTTTCCCAGAACCTTGACTTTGGATTTTCCAGGCTTTAAGACTGAGAAAGAAGCTGCTGCTGTTGAAGCCATCCAGGTTGCGGTGTCTTGCAAGTGTGAGTGGGCTAATACACATGTATATTTGAAAAATTATGCAAATGAGATATGAAATTACACTATACAGTTTTATGGTTGTTTCTTTTTCTTTTGAGGGAGGGGAACTTAAGCAAACCAAATTTTCCTTACTTAACTGTATGGTTTTCCATTGTGTATACCTATGCTCCTTATTAGGACATTTATGTTCTTTCCTACCTCATGTGCCAACTTTTTCTCTTAAAATACCATTGGAAAGATGATCTTTATAGACTCAGAACATTTAGACAGAGATCACCAGCATCCTTCTCACATTTCTTTCATAGGGGATAAATTTATAGAAACAAAATTTCTGGTCCCAATCTTAAAGCTTTTAATGTATATGGTGAAATTATTCTATGAAAAAGTTATCAAACATCACTTTGGCAAACATTAATTGATATTCTGGTAAGTGCCAATTGGAAAATATGAATTAACTTTCAGAAAATTATTTTTGTATTATTCAAATCAAGACGTTGAATTTATTCTAACTGTTCTGACGTCTTTTCTTTTAAGGAAGTGAAAACTGAAGTTTGGGCCCAAATATTACTTAGGATCACAAAGTAAACAGAACTATTTTGCAAGTTCACATGGTCACTGAATTCAATAATACACTAACTCATTTAAAGAACACAGTATGTTTCTGCTGCGGAAGATGAGAAATCAATGAATAACTGGATTATTTTATTTTCAGTGCAAGATAAAAATGTGTTCTGTTTAGTGTGATTAAGAGTAATCAAAAGTATATAATACTCTCACTCTGTAAGCTCTAAACATTTGATTTTATTGTAAGACTTCTGTCAAATTTGAAGTTTCACCTTACTGCAACAGTAAACAATAATAAATGTAATAACTTTTTCATACATTTAGTTTTTCTCTACAAATGAATTTTATAAGATCAAGTCAAGATAGGTGTTATTAAACATATATATATATATTCTACACGTATGTCATAAGCATTCACTATAAGAGCAGATGCGCACATAATAAAAATAGAATATACATTTCTTAGGGTTTTATAACCACAGATTTAATTATCATGGTGGTTTTCAATACTGTTTAATTATGAATTCAGAACTCCGAATACTACCACCATAAAAGTTGACATACGTCTGAATTTGCCTGTAGTATAAATTCACCTTTTTTTTTCAGTGATAGCTACCTTGGCTGGTATAGTAAGGCTGATTTATGCTATGTAAGCTCTACTAGCTACGTGTATTTGATACAGGCAGGAATTGTATCCTTAGGCACTTTCAATATTTATACTGCTCATTATCAAGAAATATTATAGAAATAAGTTAAAATTTTACTTTTAGCTTTGGCCTTATTACTAAAATGTTATGAACCATCCTTTAGTTTTCTTTTTTTGGTGGAACAGGGGATTGAACTCAGACCCTTGTGCTTGCCAGGGAAGCACTTATTCCACTGAGCCATCTCCCCCGCCCCCTACTTTTCTTATCAGAAAAAAGATACACCTTCTCATATCCTGATTCCTTAATCCCTTCTTCCCTGTTTCTGTTAATAAAATTTAAAAAAGGCCTGAAGTGTTGTTTCTTGAAATTTATAGATCATATAAAGAACATGTTGTTCTCGTTGTGATAGACTTAAAAATATGGTTTACATCACAGTTTACTATAACTGGGTATAAGTTATTAAAAAAATAAAATAGTTAAATTGAGTGCTGCTAGGAAAACAGTGTAAGTATGTTGTAGTACCTCAATTCACAAACTTAATTCTTTCCATGATTCTAGTCACAAACTGAATTGGATGAGAACAAAGTCATACTTCCCATAAGTCAACCTGACCTGACCACTGAATTTGACTTGTTTTTGTCTGGCTTAGTTTCTAACCAGAAGTTTGTGAACTGAGGCATAACTGTATTATTTTTCTGTAGCTCTTGTTGTGTTAGGTTTTTTTCCACCCCTTCATCTTTTTTTTTTTTTTTTTCCTACCAGATTAGTTATACTGTCTTCAGGTCATGAGTGTTGATTAGAGTAACTATCTGACATCAGCACTGGCTAAAAACTGATATGTTTAGCTCCTTTCAAGTGTCTCTTTCATGTCGTACAGGAAAAGTCACCAAAGAAGGCTATCTTTTGCTGTATTGGCTAATGCAATGTACAGTCCCTAGCAAAATGCTTCACTTTACTTTTATGCTTTCAGAAAAATCTCTGAAGTAATATAAGTTGGATAAAATAATTTGTATAGGGTTATAAAACCTCAGTTTCTATGATTCCAAATTGCAATCTATATTACTATCAATTAGCCTGACTGCCCTGACGTAGAGAGTTTTATGTTGTAGTACCTTATAAACTAGTCTGAGTACAAAGTGGCCTTTTATTCACCTCTGACAAAATTACTTAGAAGATCAGGAGCCCAGAAGACCTATGGTCTGAATGCATAAGACTGGATCATGAATGCCACGTACTTTCTAAAGCTGAAACACAGGGCACTGCCAACAGTGTACACTGGTTTTTGCTCTTTTTTTTTTTACATGACACTATACTACATTTTAAATACTATACTATTTAAAAAGATATATAATATTTTTTCATTTCAAAATTATCATATATAGGAATCTTATGAGATAACCACATGTAGAAACATTCGCAAAGACATGGCATATGATAAATATTTGCTAAGGTTGCTTTGTTTTGATAATAAAACTACAAGTGTGGATTCAGAACTTAAACTATTATTTTTTCATTGCTAGAGCTTCTTTCGTATGCCTGAAATTTTAGTAACCAGCAGAAGCAGGTAGAAAATCCTCCATGCTCATAGAAGAATATATGCTAAGTGTGAATAAATACAGCTTTTAACAAACACTTCTGTAGACCTTCCAAATGTTTTCTAGTAGGTTGTCTTACTTTTGTAACCACAAAAACAAAGGAAACACTAAACCAAAACTTTACTAATACCATCAACAATTAATGCTTTAATATTCTGCTGCAAAATTCAAAATAAAAGGACAGACTCTGATGGCAATTTCTACAAATGTTACCCTGAAATTACAATTTTAAGATTTATCATGTTATGCTTATGAGGAAGTAAAATGTACCAGGAGTCTATTAAATGAGTGGAAGAATATAATTTTCCTAGTAATATCAGGACAAACATTTCATCATTTTTGTATTTAGTCTAAGGCTGAAATCTGGTGAATAATCATGGCCAAAGCCTTTGTTCTAAAAATGGACATAACAGCATATACTGTGGCTATAGGTTGTACGAAAATCACTTTTCTTGAGCAAGTATAACATCAAGTGGAAAGGTATGCTAAAATATATGAACAGCTCATTGTGAGAAAGTAAAATTTAATAGGACAAACACCTGTATATAATTCCAGGCTTCTGCTATTTGTCTTCTTCACTATCATGATCTTCTTGAAGGCAAGAACTATGCTTTGCTTTGAGGTATGTCTGTCATTCAAGTGTCAATTGATGCTTTCTAATTTAGGAGTTTCTGGCTTACTTATAGTTAATTCTAAGAAGTTTAATGACTTTAACTATTTTATCAACTTGTAGAATTATATATTAATTGCAATATTGTAAAACTGTATAGATTTATCAATGTATTTTAATTATAAAATCATATGCTGCATGGAAAAAACTTCAATACAGAAAGGTACAAATGTTCTAAGCCATTTTAGTTTTGTTCTTCATGTACATAAACATGTTACATTGTGTAAGCATTCTAGATTTACCAAAAATTTTATTAAATGAATTTGATAAAATTTTTGGTAAATCTAGAATTTTGACCTTTATAAACATACAGATAAAATGAGATGAAGGATTTAAATTCTTCAAAATGCATGTGTGTGCAGTGTGATTGAGAACTGCAGTGTCATAACTACACATTTTTATTTTGGAAAAAACCACAATGCTATTAATTCTCCTCAAAAATCCTCCCCTTCATTTCAAACACATTTATCTCATGGTTCTTGCCTCTTTCTGAAGCACTTCTGAATCCTCTGACATTGTGACTGTCGTTAGTCATGTTGTTTTGGCTGCCTTCAACATCCCAAATTCATTAAAAATATGTACATTCAGGTGGTCATTTTGACTTTGGAGAATAACCAGAGGCAGCACAGTGCCAGATATGGCAAGAAGGTAGACGAAGACCCACACTACAATGTTTGGACGGCACACAGCTGCAACATTGCAGTTTTGATCACACCTCACAAGAAGACCTGCAGAATGGCTCCAGAATGGCAAGAATGATGGGGTAAGTATGTTTGAAATGAGGGGAAAGATTTTGAAGGGGATTTATGACAAACAATCTTTTACTGTAATACATATTTGAAAAAGTTAAAAATTCACCATATATTTTGATCAGCTCACATGTGTATGCAAACATCACTATGTATTGTAGATATAATAAATAGACAAAATATCTATTGGCTCTAGATAAATATGCCTGGAAAAAATTTAATAAATAACTTTTTTTTTGCTTTTGATTTTTTTTTTTTTTTTGCGGAACTGGGGAATGAACTCAGGCCCTTATGCTTGCCAGGGAAGCGCTTATTCCACTGAGCCATCTCCCTAGCCCCCAGTAAATAACTTTAAATCTAAAATATGTTCATTTTCCTTGAAAAGCAAGGGTCTCATTTTGTTTGACAAGTGAAAATACTGTTAATATTTAAAAGTGCTAGGAAAAATATAGGCTTGAAAAAGAGTTAAAAGCCAGGCATGGCGGTATGTTCCTATAATCTTGGCACTCAGGAGGCTGAGGCAGAAAGATTGTTGTGGGTTTGAGGCCAGCCTGAACTGCACAGTTAAACCCTGTTTCAAAAAGACCCAAAATAAACTACACTCCCCCCAAAAAAACTAATCAACCAACCAACCAACCATGCAGAATTAAATTCTAGTCATTAAGAATTAGGATTTAGAATCTCCAAATATAGCTGATAGGAATAGGAAAAAAGTATACCTAAAAATTAGTCTTATTTATGGGAACCTAACAATTCTTCACTACATAGGGTTTCCTTTCTGTCAACCTGCTGTGGTTTGTGTTGCTACATGAACCTGTACAAGGACAGCAGCAGGACAGTTTTGTCTTTCCTTAGCCACATATGAAAGCTCAAGTACCTAAATTCCCTTAATTGAAAACAATGACATTTAGTATAGATTGGTGGGAGCATTAGAGCAACAGAATAATTTTAGATGAAAATCAACTCTGGACATTATACATGGTTTTGAAAGGGTAATTACATAGTAATCACTGACATAAGGCAAACAAGTAACAATCAAAGGAAAGAGTAAAAGGGCATATCAAAATGACTAGAAGGTTATTTTTCTTTCAAATGATTGCTTTAAATTGGTATCTCATTTCCTGTGACCTTTCTGTAAAGTATGTTATTAATATTTATGTTAATATCCTTAATGCAAAATTGTCCTGTTTTCTAAAAGTAAAATCTTCTGTACCAAACTGGCTATTTCTAGGTCCGAGCTTAAATTATGTGTGGAGGGTGAACTCTTCTGTATGATAATGTTACTCAGACAGGAATATTACCTAGGGTAATATCTTGTTTTAGGCTAGGAAGTTACAGCAAGAGGTCTCTTGAAGTTTTGTCTTTTCTTGTATGTATATATGTATGTATGTATGTATGTATGTATGTATGTATGTATGTATGTATGTGTGTGCCTCAGTTACTGTTCTCTTGTTGTTGAGAAAGATCTCCAACACCCAAAATGAAGGAAAGAAAGGTTTATTTAGCCCACAGTCTGTGGAGGTTTCAGTCTATACTCAGCTGGCTCCCAGGCAGATAGCAGCAGCTGACACAGGGCAGAAAGTAGCAGTTCACTGTAGCCACAAAGAGCAAGTGAGGGCAGTAGCTCAGGCAGCTAGCTAGTATCTTTCTCCTCCTAATATTGTAATGAAAATTACTCACCCCAGGGTCAGGATGTAGCATTCACACCTGCAATCTCAGCACTGGGTCAAGAATCAATCAGAAACTCCAGAAATCACCCCATGACTGCATGAGGCTTTGGGAGGACCATAACAGTATGTATATTTGTTTGTTTGTTCATTCATTCATTCATTCCATTCATTCATTCATGTCAGTGTATTCATTCATTCATTCATTCATTCATTCATTCATTCATTCATTCATTCATTCATTCATGTCAGTGTTTTACTATGTTCTAGGCTAGCCTGAAATTCGTAATCCTTTTGCTTCAACCTTGTAAAAGGCTGAGATTATAATGCATCACCATGCTTGGCTTTTTAAAAATGCTTTTTACCATGATTTCCCTCCTTCCTTTGCTCCATCTCTTTTGGTATATGATGCTGGGGAGCAAAACCAGAGTAATGCATATACTAGGCAAACATTCTAGCTAAGTCACATTCCCAGTCTTTTTTTATTTTTAATGGTCTTTTTGAGGAAGGGTCTCACTATGCAGTTCAGACTGGTTATGAGAATGCTTTGTAGCCCAGGCTGGTCTTGAACTCACGATGATCCTCCTGCCTCTGCCTCCTGAGTGCTGGGATCACATCTCCAGTCTTTACCAAAATTTTTCAAACAAAATTTAAGATATAATATATATACATATATATGTATATACCCATATATGTATATATATGTATAAATAAACATCATATACACTTCATACAGCTCAAATAATGTCAAGAATATGGCCAGTTTTGTTTCATCTACCCCAGCTTCCTTCCTTTGATAATTTTCAAGAAAAACTTAGGATACGTCACTTCATTCCCTAGTCATTTGTTGTCTTATTATGTAATTTTTTAAAGAAATTCATTTTTTCCTAACAAGATCATGATGTACATATAGGTATTCTGTTACTACAGTTATAATTTAGGAACTGCTTTAAGGACAAAATTGCAATTTTGGATTTTATTAATCAGGTACTAATCAAGGGCCTAACAGTGAACACCAAATAGTATCACTGGATATAAGTGACAAAATAGGCACACCGTGATTTGGAATAGAATGCTTCTACTTATGAAATCATAGCTTGGTGAACACTTAAGATTTCTCTGTAATGCATTCAGGCTGAGACTCAGGCAATATGCCTTCTGAAACCTTTTCTGTCTCAATGGTTTCCTGACCTTGTTTTGTGGTTTTTAAAAATGTCAATGAATAAATACCAAAGGACTCAAGATCTTAAACTTCAAGTATAAGTTTTCCGTACAATTTCCAAATATTCAGCATTGCATAGAGCAGAAGATTTTGTTTGTGCTTAGCACTGATAGCTGACTTCTCTCCTTAGCATAGAATGACTGCAGCTGAGAACCTGAATTCTTTGCCAATGGTAGGAAAGCCCAATGCTATGACTTCCTCTATTCCTTATGGCTGAGAACCTGTTCCACCAAGGAGCCCATGGACTCAAGCAGGGAGAGGAATGGCCATGTGCCCTCATGTACATTAGTAGATTTGTAAAAAGCACAGGACACATAGACATTCATTTCTGAAAGTATGAAACAATGTTTAGTGTAAGAGTGATTTTGTCTTGAATAAAATAACTTACTGAATGGAGGGAGAATTTCATTTGTCCTAACAATATCCAAATTAATCTCTTTCATTTGAACTCTTTTTCATTCCTCAATTTGTTCTAGAAGGCATTAATATTCAATCCATCGAGATATACACATGTATATATCTTATATGAATTAAATAATAAATTGGAAATTTTACAACTTTGAATCTGAGCAATTAGTTTTTTAAAAGTATATCAGCAAAATGGAAGGGTACAAATCCTACACCTATGTCAAATAGAAATAGTACTTTGAAATAAGTTATTAATTTGAATTTAATGTATATTTTTAAGGCAAGTAACATTTACTCTAGGTTTGGACAAAGGTTATTTTTATAGCATTTTATTAAGCTGAGAGAAAAGCTCTTACATTAATTTTGTTATTCTTCTTGTACATTTTGGGTATAAGCCCATAAAATTCAGTTTGAGCTTCTAGTTAACACAGATTCTTAAAAGCTGGCTAGGCTTGACAAGTTAAACCAGAAAAGGTGTCTTGTTCAAAAGAACATTTCAATCTTTTAAAGACATGGACTATTAACTACCTGTGTC
>PVKA01041666.1:0-17953 GCA_004027165.1 Ctenomys sociabilis | reverse complement strand
TTTATTTATTTATTTTTAATTGAAGAACAAATAGCAATGAGACAGTTTCAAGACAAATTTCCAGGACAGATTAGATAAATTAATACATTGGAAACTGTTTTTGTAATGTTTTGCTATCATCCAAGGTGCCTACATGATATTATACTTCCATACATTATTATAGCAGATGTCTCTAATCAGTGAATTGAGAGAATGTAGTTATATACTTATTTTATTTTTTGTAGCTGAATTATATCACAGATTCAATAATTAATACTTTCTACCTTGTTATCTTCCTAGTGGTTGTCCATAGTACTAGAAGCCGACATAATATCTTGTCCAACCACTATTAGTGCAAATCTTGCTTCTCATAGAATTATGCAGAAGCATGCCATATTTATCCTAACTGTACTGTTTATACACACACATCATGATTCTTTCTTTGTATACCCTTTGTTTTGTTTTGTTTTGTCTAGACCTGACAAAGATGAGCACTCCATTGTCATTAAACCAATTCATGTGCCTGAACTCGGCAGCACAATCCAACACAGTCCTGCATTCCACAATAATAGTGAGTTATCTGAAGAAGTTGTTGACTGTAGCCATTTACAGCTCAACTTATTATTATGGCCCCGTGTTATATACCTCATTTTTATACTTATCTGCTGGATGATTAAGACCGAGATAGATCAAGGCCTATATACCAAAAGATGTAGCTTTTATTTCTGTTGAGGTCAGTGAAGTCCCATCAGGGTTTTTCTTGTAATCCTGTACCTTCCATGAACCAATTTGGGCAAAACAAAACCTTAACAATATAATATGGTACTTTTTTTTTTAACCATAGTCTCAGCCACAAAAATAAAACTTTCAAGTTTTGGAATCTAGATATCTTTATCTTTAGGAAGAACATTCTTTAGTTTATTATACTTATTGAAAAATATTAGTATAGCTAAGTGCTCTAAAGCATTAACTTATATATGTATTCTATTACATTCGATGGGATTATCTTTCACATTAGGCATTTCAGTACTGTGCTTGACCATTGGACTTCACTTTTCAGATGGTGAGTTTGAGGCTGAGATCAGAGTCTTGTCCAAGAACAGGCAGCTCTGTGTGACTGACAGGAGGCCCCAGATATTTGGGCCACCAGGCAACGTCCTCATCATGGACTTAAGGAAGAAGAAACTTACCATTCTGCTGGGCCAGAGGTTAACTATTTCTCTTCAATCAGTTGACTAGTTTATCATTCATAGTTTACCTAATGAAATCATAAAAATCAACCAAAAATTGGGTTTATAAACTCTGAGGAATTGGAGAAGCAACTCTTGATTATGGAGTTTCCTATAACAATTTAGAGGAAATATTATTCTTGAATAAATCCAGAGTTTCCAAGAAGAGAAACTGTCCTAGGTATTCAAGTTCTATTTTGCAGAAACCTGTGTTCAATAAAACTTTTTCTTTTGACGTCTAGACTGATACAGTGAAAAATCTTTTTTTTTTTTTTTTTTTTTTTTTTTTTTTTTTTTCCCAAAGGAAGGTACTCTTAAAACATCAAGGGAACACAATAGATGTGATCTGATCTTTCATGAATTCAGAAGGTTTTTGATTCAGCTCTGCATGATAGAGTCATCAACAGACTGGAAACACACCCTGGGTCACACAAATGATCAGGATCTGCCTAGCTATTGAGTGGTTATCATTGGCTCAGTGTCAGCTGGGTTGGAAATGAATAGAAAATCCCAAATGTAAATTTGTTTAACATTTGCCATCATGACCTAGAGAAATGGAGAGCTTATTGAAGTTTGCAGCTGGATAAGATAAATGTCCTTTCTGGCACTAAAACTCTCAAAAATGAAGATGAGATATAAAAGAGAAGAAGAATTCCACATACCTTTGATTAAGTAGGAAAAATTACTCAAGGGAATAATTAAGACCAGTAGAACTAAGACCAGAATAGTGTAGTTGATACACGTGATTACAAAATACAGAATGAAAAAATTACTAGCAATAGTTTGACCTTTTGATGCCTGACTCTGTAACCTAAATTCACAGTGTGCACACATGTGCACACACACGCACACACACACACACCCCTCACACACAAAACATAATAAAAAGAAATATAATTCAAATGAAAAAAATTGTGGTAAATATCTGGTGCTGTGTATGGATATTTTTCTCCTTTGGTGAGCTTAGCAATCTCTGCTGGTAGACTATTTCTCACATGTTGTTATTCTTGTTGCCTTTTGGTCTCTGAGGTAACACAGGTTGTCTGATTTTCCCAATTGTAGAGAACATGAAGAAAATGTATTGAGGTAGAAGATATTGTAGGGCAATCTTAAAAAATAGATACAAGGTAGTAAGTGATTCCTGTTGGAAATGAAATACATGATACTGTGAAAAAAAATTTTTAAAGTTGTTTAACACCACATGGATACTTCTCAAATGGCAATCCCACCCTCTCTATTTAGACTTGTTCAAAGAAAAAGTTTCAAAATAAATATTTGCATATGACAAACCTCAAGCCATGAAATCAATGAGATGACAGACAAAACTAATCACTTAATTCCCAAAACTTTCCTTGTAAATATACAATACTAAACTGAGGAATATTTTATTGTCTATTGGCATAACTCTTCCTAAAAGTTCCCACAAATATTTGAGATGACAATCTCTTTTTGGAAGGTTGTTTTAAGGATTTAATTAGAAAATTATGGGATTCCATTCTAGCATCTAAAATGGCAACACGTATATTTTATTAAAAAATAATCTATGATTGCCATGCATTATAACTGCATTTCTCTGGGTGAGCTGGAATGCACGTGTCACACCTCACTCGATTTTACCCTCCTTGCCTTCCACACACTCATCTCCCCTACCTTATAAACTGTACAAAGCCTGAGCTGAGAACACAGCAATGTCATGTATTTGAAGCGGAAAAAGCAAACAATAGCATGTTTTTAATAGCTTTTTGTTTATGGGCAAGATTTCACTATTTCAAGAAAGAGAAAAACACATTTCAAAAGTCTGTGTGTGTCATGCAGCTGAAGAAATGTAACTTTTCTGGAAAATAACATTCTCTTTGCTGCTTTATCCAGCACCATGAAAGATAACTATAAAATATACCACAGTTCTAAAAAAAAAAACCTACAAAATTATTAATTCATGTTATCCAATAGGAAGGAAAATTTAAATGTGTAGAGGACTATGATGAATGACTTATTCAAAGTTTCCAATCCAATACATTCATTTTAAAATAGGACTTACATAATACTCTCTGTGAGAATGTCATATATATATATATATATATATATATATATATATATATATATATATATATATATGATAGGGATACCCCTTCAGTCAAATCTGGTTTTCCTCATATAAGTAACCAACTTCTGATTCTCACTCCTTGGTTGGTATGCCAAGATGTAAAGTTGGGATGGCATGGCAAGGTAGCTTAGTGGCAGAGCCCTTATCTAGCTCTTAGAAGGGCCTGAGTTCAACCAGTACTGAAAGAAAGGGAGATGATAGATGGATAGATAGATAGATAGATAGATAGATAGATAGATAGATAGATAGATAGACAGACAGACGACAGATAGACAGACAGAAAGATAGATATAATTAAGTGGAAATTCACCTTGACTTTTTGCATTTCTTTGCCATTCAATAAGAAAAACTAAGAAATTTAGTCCATTAATTTATTAATTAATGAAAATTATACTATTTTTTGTTAATCAGCTCATAGTACATTTTATAAGAAGGCAACAATAAAAATGTATGAACATGGTACTTATCATAGAATTTCCTGGGTTCTTAAATTGAAGGAATGGCAGAAGATGTGTGTTCAGAAATGCTTTTAGGAGAGCATGAAATGCCATATCACATTGCATTAATTTTCTAAATATCTCATCAAAGTAGAGAAACATAAATTGCCACATATGCTGAAAATATGGTCCACTCATTCCTTTGCCAAAAACGATCTTTCTTGAAATCAGTTTTGAATATAATATATTCAGTCTCATCATTTGTTTTACAACTTCTTCATCCTTGATTTTTTCCAAGTGCTTTTTAAGTCAATTTCTACTTCTATATATACCAAAACATATTAAAGCTTTAGTCAAATTAAATCACATAAAATTAACTTGTTTTTATTTCCTCACTTAGTTTTCAGAGTAGATCAACTTTAATGTATATATTCATTGGTTAGGGCTGCAGTACTATGTTTCCTAAACAAGAGGTTTGGGAGGGGGACAGATTACACAACAGAAACATGTTGTCTTCCAGTTTGGAGGCCAGAATCCAAGACAAGAAGGGTTGACTGTTTCTGAGGGCTATGAGAGAAGAGTCTTTGCTAGATCTTTCCTTCTGGTTTGTAGATGTCCCACATCTTCCTGCATCAAGCTGCATGGCTTTGTGCCTGTCCAACTGTCTTGGGCCATATCTCCCCTCTTTGTAAGAGTGTCAGTCACATTGGAATAGGGTTGTCCCTAGTTGTGAAAATCCTATTGCCAAATAGGGCTACATCTAGATATTTGTTGCTAGGAAGCCAGCATATGAATTTGATGGGCACACAATACATTATACAGTTGCAAAGCTCTTCTCTAAGTAAAACTTCTCCATATCAAAAGACACCATTTAAGCATACATTTTACTAATTATCCCAGGTCTTTGTGTATGACTGGTTGGTTAACAGAAAAAAGGTGCATTTATACCCAGAGAAGCCACAATCCAAACAGATTCATTGGAGTTTGCCCTAGTGGCTAAAAATAGGAACCTTAGAATGCTTTTGGTTGTATGTAACAGAAAGGCCAAACCAAATTTAGCCTAACCCAAAAAAGGAGGTGTTCTGGCTCCTACAATAGAGTCAGGAGTAAGATGCAGGTGTGCCTGGATTGTCACAGCTGAAGCATGGTTATTAGAACAGAGTTGGTCTACAGTACTCAGCACTTCCTTTAGCTTATTGGCTTTAGCCTCATAGATTGAAGTCGAGCAGAAAGAAGGTTCCCACAAAAAACATGACAAATCACCCTTGAGCTCATGCTAATTGTAGAGGCCCAGTAGGACGAAGAATCAACTAGAATTACAATTAGTGAGAGAGTCTGTTCTAATGGGGTTGCTAAAAATGGAGATAGATAGATGATAGATAGATAGATAGATAGATAGATAGATAGATAGATAGATAGATAGATAGATAGATAGATAGATAGACGATAGATAGTTTCTGGAAGAAGAATAAATGAAGATGGGTTGCTATCTACTACAGGAGCCCCAGGAACAAATCCCAAATCAGTGGATTAACTTGAGAATAGAGTTTATTACTTATACAAGACTTGTATCAATTCAACAAATATTAACAAAGGGCTTTTAGAACTCATAAAGATACTCATAAAATGCTGAACTTGTCTGTAGAATGAGTATCAGCAAAATTTCTGTCTGCATTCAAAACCTCTCATCAGCTAAACCTCTGTGGAAGTTACCCCAAAGTTGAATATAAAAAGTCTCATTTATTGAGCTTGAATATGTAATATGGCTCAAGCATGCGGATAAGAGTCAACCAAATAGCTCAGAGGATTAAAGCACCTGCTTAGGCAGATGCAGGGGTCAGAGGTTCAATTCCTGGCCTAAGGTGCTGGCCCCCAACCCAGGGCATGCTGAGAGGGCGATTGAGACTGCGTGTGGTGTGCATGCCTGTAATCTCAGCTCTTGGGAGGCTGAACTGAGGTGGACCACTACGAGTCTGATACACAGTGAAACCCTGTAGACCATGTAGAACCTTACTAAAATACAAAAAAAAAAAAAAAAAAAAAAAAAAAAAAAAAATAAAGTTAAAAAAAAAAAAAAAAAAAAAAAAAAAAAAAAAAGTGCAGATAAGAACAGCTAACATACAGGAAAAACCAAAGATATTTCTGGGGCTTGCAAGAAAGCTCAGTGGACTAAACACCTGCTTAGTCAAACGCAGGGACCAGAGTTCAATTACCACTACTGCGTGCTGTGCCAGCCCCACCTCCAGGGTGTGCTGAACTACCAAGACAGGGCATGGTGGTGCATGCATGTAATCCCAGCTCTGGGGAGGTTGAAAACAAGAGGATCACTACAAAGTCTGAGTGGTATAGTGAGGCCCTAAGATCACAGGCATTTGACACCATACTATTTCAGGGTCCCACACCATGGACTCGGACTTTCAGGGCCTGCACATCATGCAGTACCTGTGATGGAACTCTGACCTTTGTACTTGCCAGGCAGGTGCTTAGACCACCGAGCTATCTCCCCAGCCCTAAAATGCTTATTTAAAGGCCAAATTCACTCCTTTATTTTCTCTCATTTCATTAAGACAGTGTATAGATAAGTCACAATGCATCCGAGTCTATGCCCCACAGGACCATGTAGGCAGATCATGATAAGTAATTGCTTACTGGTCTTCCATTTCAACTCTTATTATAAATGTACTCAATGAATCATATTTAGGATGCAGGATCTGCCACGTAACCAAAGGAACGTACTGTGAAATAGGCCTGTGGTTAGCTATGAAGCTATTTTTTCTAGAAGACTTTGTGGTATTATTCCATGCACTAATTGTTTATATATATATATATATATATATATATATATATATATTTTTTTTTTTTTTTTTTTTTTTGCTTTAAGATCAATGTAATAGTTTTGCTCAATGTTTTTAACCTCTGGCTCTGTTTATCTTGCTTCTTTGTCTCTTTTGCTACAAAGAAATTAAATAAGCTCTATGTCTAAGAAATCTGACCAAATTTGTCATTTTTATACACGAAATTTGGTCTGGTCTGCACTATATATGAACCTATATCCTTAAGGATAAAGTCCCTTGCCTTCTCTCTGTTCTGTACTGAAGAAGGGTCTACCTTTGCATATCTTTCCTCCTTTCCTTCCTCCATTTATCCATCAAAAGTGTTTAAGAAAAGAAAAAGAGGAAGGATCAGACCAGGCCAAAGATATTTTAAACTTTACTTAAGATGAATGAAATATGAGTCCCAATTATCAAGTTCCCTAAAATGAACACCAAAGAACCAGCTGAAAGTGATTAGAAAGTGTCATCAAGCATAAATGTGTTACTAATTATTTCTGTACCTCATCAACCACTCAGCACTTTTATTCTTGGTAACCATGACGCACCCTCTTCATCTATTCCTCACCTTGAGTGACTTTTCCTGTTTGGTTATTTGCATGGCTTCATCATAAAGATGGCAGTGAGAAAGGGCTCTCAGTCCTGGCTGTCCTCCAGAGACTTGCCTTCTAGCCATACATTCCCACAACCATCTCCTACCAGTTCTATCTCTATTCTTTGATTTCAGTGGGAAGTATAGAGTCACTGAAAATCTAAGTCTGGTTTTAACAAGCTTCTTGGATAATAGCAACTATATTTTGAGTACTATGCTCCATCAACTTTTAGATACTAAATATATGTCAGTGACAGACAAGTATTACCATAATTATTACAGGTTTTAATTTTTAATTAAAACTCATGAGATCAGAGATTCTAATTTTATTCTAGAGAGCCTAGTGCCTTTAAAAAATATATTGCACTCAACAAACATTTGAAAACTGAACAAATAAACGAAAGGGTTGATGAGGCTAAAATCAGTAAATGTAAGGACTTACCTCCCTCTCTAGACAGCTGAATCGCCTCTGAAGAGGATATGTGCTATTGAAAAGCTATTATATAATTGAACACTTTGAAGAAGATGTAGCTATAAGTTTGGAAGAACAAGTTGAAAACACCCAAATGTTTTCAATAATTTTGAGGCTACCAACCCTGGAGTAGAGATGAGGTAGCCCAGAGGGCGGCGTGCAATAACAACAGAAAGAGAAACCCCAGAAGGCAATGGAGTTGTGTAGAGGGGCCTGGAAGAAAAAGAGCCTGTCAAGCCTTTGTGTGGCTGTTTGTTCTAGAATATGGCATATGATGAATCCTTCTTCCACTTTCCTAGAAGATGCTTAGTAAGTTCTACATTTTTCAGTTGTGTGGAGTTATTCTTTTGGAAGATTTAAGACGTCTGAAGTTTCATTCCTCATTAAACAAATTGCTGAGCATGATTGCTTACCAGAAAACAGAATTATGAAACCACCATCAGTCTTCAGTGGGAACTTTGAAGAGTCATGGAAGAACCAACAGCTTATGTAGGTCATGAGATAAAGATACAAATTGATTTTATACAGATCTCATGGCACAGACAGGGCGAACTTTCACCTGGACTCAGTACTGTCCATTCAGACTAAAGGATGGGTGGCCTTGATGGAAGAGGACCAGGAGAAATTTGAACTACGTTTTCTATGTAATTTTCACCTCCTTAGTTGGCTATCACCTTTCCTTGCCAGCAATCTGACCTGACTATGATACTCATCCTCACTAGCACCTAATAATTATCATTATTAACCATTATTATAATATTTAACATTTATTAAGTGAAAACAATATGAAGTCAGGGCACTGATAAATTAACAAGTGTCATCTAATCCTTTGCATATTACTTATTACATAAAAATATCAGGCTTGGAAAAGTATGACTGATATATAAACATATTTAAACAAATGAATGAACATTAATAGTATTTACAAGGTACCATGTACAGTTTTAAGAACTTTTCATACATGATGTTCAAGAGTCCTCAACGTATTGCAATCCTATGAGTGCACAGAATATTATTGTTCCCGTTTCACAGAGGCAGAAACAGACACAGAGAGGCGAAATGCTTGCTGACAGTCACACAGAGAGCTAGGCAGCATGGCTCCAAATTCCACACTATTTTCTAATTAACTGATGTAAGGAAAATATGACTTAAAAGACCCAGATAAATTTTCCAAGTTCACACATCAAATGAAAGCAGAAACAAGACTCAAATTTAGGACCATTTATCTATAAAAATCCATGCTTTCAAGAGTTATGTACAAAAAAAAATGAACAAAATTATCACTTCATGCCTGACTAACTGGGTTCTGAACGTCAGAATTCAAATCTTCAACATCCTTACAAATCTGGAAGCCTCTAAATAAGACATCCCTGCCTAGACAAAGTGACAATTTTGCAACCAGAAGAAAGGAAAGTCACAAGTACCAATGTGAAAGGCAAAAGATACCCATTACAAGGAGCATTAGGTTTGGTTGAGCCACATCCAAATCACTGGGTCAGGGCTGGCTTCATGGGCATACAACCAATGCAGTCACACAGGACTCCACTCTCAAAAGATTCCTGAGCTTGAAATTTGCTACTCTTAAACCACAATATTGAAATGACAGTGTAAGAAAAACAAGGATTAAAAACATTAAGAAATTTGGATAAGTTCTTCCATCAAGTAAGATCATTTCAATTGAACTTTGTAAGTAAAGTCAGCCGGAACAGTGATGCATGCAGTGGTGTTTGAAGCCTCATTCAGTCTTAACCTACTTTGAATCATCTCCTTCCTATGAGCCCAAAATGGGTTCTTGGCCATCAAGGCCAGGCCCAGTCTTCTCTTCCTCCTTCCTTCAACACTGCGAACACTAATATCCTCAAGTTGGACAGAGAAGCACTCACCTTGTCTTTTCCTCCAGGCCCAGGAGAGCCTAGGTGCCACACAGAAAGTATAAGTGTTAGAGGCCTTCATAGTAATTTAGAACAAGTCAAACCAATAACCCTCCCTACCATGGGTTGGCAGCTACACATTGCAATATGTGTAGGAGTGAATCTCTACCATAGATTGAGACAAGAGCAAGGTGCATTAGTCAGTTTTCTTGCTGCTAGAACAAAATATTTGACACAATTTATGTGTGAGAGGTTTATTTTGGCTTACTGTTTTAGAGGTTTAGTCAATGGTTGCCTCACTTTTGTCTACTGGCTGCTATTTTTGTTTTCTGTCTTTGTTTGTTTGGCAGAACTGGGGATTGAACTCAGACCCTTGTGCTTGCCAGGGAAGCACTTATTCCACTAAGCCATCTCCCCAGCTCCTGGTTGGCTAACTTCAAGGCAGCAATGGCTCAAGAAGAACAAGGGAGATGTAAGCTGCTCAGCCCAGGGCTTCCAGGAAGCAGGGAGAGATAATCGATGACTCAGAAACCAGAAGGTCCCTGCAGGCCCTGCTCCTAGGGACCCAGTTCTTCTAATCAGGCCCCACCTCCCACGGGCACATCCAGCTGTGAATTCATGAGTGGATGCATGTGGTGCCCTCCAGTCCAGTCACTTTCCTACGTCACCACCCCTAAACACATGAGACTTTTAAGGTACATTGAGAGCTAACAAACAAAAAGCAACTTAGACTTCCTTTCCCATCAGGAGCCTGACAGTTTCATTTTGTACTGGGCCCACAAGTTATGTAGCTAATGCTGTACCAGGTCAACAAGGAGCTTTCACTACATAATGAAAACAAAATTTCCAACAGAATTATCACTTAGCATTGAAGTGTGAGGATAATGGAAAAATAATTTTATCATTGGACTAACAACAGAGCATCTAGAATCTCACTATTTTACAGTATTCACATTTCCAATTTATTATTTTGCCAGACAATTATATAGGTGGGGCAATTTATAAAGTATTTATTGATCATAAATGTTCTTCAGAGAGATCACTAGACTAGCAGTAAAAATGTTGTTCCAGGGCCCATGAGAAAGCTCAGAGGACTAAGCACCTGCTTGGGCAAGTACAGGGACCAGGGTTCAATCCCCGGCACCACATGCTGTGCAGACCCTGCCCCAGGGCACACTGAGTCAGCAGCCGAGTCTGGGCTTGGTGGCACACACCTGTAGGCCCAGCACTATAGAGGATAAAAACTGGATGATCACTAAGTCCAAGCTGTGCAGTGAGACACTGTACCAAATTCATAAAAAATAAATAAATGAAGTAAAAAAAAAAAGTTTCAGACTTGCAAATGCCACTAAATTGCTCTGTGAGATTCAAAAGTTTTATTGCTACTCCTCCATTTGCTATGAAATGAAACTAATCTCGGAGTTACTTCTAATGTCAATGCCTACACTTTCAATTCATGATTATTCATGGTTAAGAAAAAAATTATTTCTGAATTACTTCTACTGGAATTCAGCAATCATCCTGTTTTGTTTTGGTTTTTGGTTTGTTTGGTTTTTTTAGTGGTACCAGGGATCGAACTCAGGACCTTGCACCTTCCAGGGAAGCATTTATTTCACTAAGCTATCTTCCTAGCCCCAATTCATTGGCTTTTAACTCAGAAAATCATAGTAATAATTACAGTTGTTCATGCTTACCATGATTAGTGCTTTGTGTTCTTTTTTTCAATCCACAAGTTTTTTTTAATCTTGCATGTATTTATTTGGTTCAAGGCCTTACTACCTCCTCAGTGCTGGGATTACAGGCACGTGCCACCACACCCAGTTTTGGTGGCTGACATGACATGGCGTTACTGGGGATTGAACTTGGATCATCGCTTAGACCACTGAGCTATCTCCCCAACCCCAGTCCTCAAGTTCTTTGTATAAATTAATGCTCTACATATTGCTAGATAAATGTCTTTCACATTTTATGTTTTTTCCTGGAGTAAGCTTCAGTTAACTAAGTTTATATAGAATGTGGTTGATTTTCTTAAATCTTCTAACTTTTAGCCACACTCTTGTTTGAAGTATCACTTTATGCCACACCTGAAGTGGCACCTCTTATGATTTGTATAATTGATTATTTATGCTGTCTCTTTTCATTGGCTGCTAGTTCTAAAAAAGAGTTTTCTGATTGTAGAATAGTGGTATAGTTTATTATTGCCTCTTATTTCTTTCTGTTTTAGCAATAGTATGAAAATAGATACAAAAGATGAGGTCAGGTAAGTTTCAGGGTGGTGAAGGCAAAATCTTTTAAGGACTTTGACTTTCCCTCTGTGTAATATGAAAAGCTACCAGTGGCTTTGAAGAAGGGCAATGTATGATTTGGTTTATAGTTTAAAGGATCTCATGGGTGAGAAGAGACTACAGGAAGATCAATCAATTATCTACTGGCCTAATCCATGGAAGAGTTGATGATGTACCAAACAAGACAATACAAATGGAGACAAGGCGAAGCATACAGAGTCTGCATGTATTTTTGGAGGAAATTAAAGAGAATTTAGTGAAGTATTGGATGTGGTACATGAGACTGCAATGAGTCAAGTATTACACAAAGACATGATATATAAAATATGCATCTTATAAATATATGACACAGATCTTATAAAATACTGGGGTATATATTTTATTTGATGGCATGGAAGGTTTTAAGGACTCTGTACTGCATAGCCTGTTAGATGAAATCCTATTAGATGTACAAGTGGAGATGTCAAGTAGCTAACTGGAACCAAAAATATAAATTTGGGTGTCATAGCATACAGACAGTACTTAAAGCCTTAACATCTGGTAAGAATGGGATTAATGAGGGAATGAGTATCCACAGAAGTAAGAAAAACTACTAATGGAGCTCTAGGACATTGTCCAATTCCAAAATGCAAAAGGGAATGACAAAGACCTAGTGAAGAAGGAGGCAGACAGATCAGTGAACTCAGAGACACAAGAGGCCGTGTCCTGTAAGTCAAAGGGGCATCATGGAAAGAAAAGGCAGCAATCAACTGCATGCATGTTATCTGCTGGCCAAGACAAGGACAGAAACTGAGGAGCAGGCCTTTAGGTTTGGGAGGAGAAGAAAATGAAAGCCTGGTTCATAGCTGGGTTCAGAAATGAGAGGAGTAGGAGGACGATGACACAGTTGACTCTTGCTAGGAGCTGTGTTGCAAAGGAGACAGAAAAAAATGATGGGAAATAGCAGGCCTATGGTCCAAAGAATTGGACTGTGACAGCTGCCACTTCAGACGGGAGAAATGGTAGAATACTTGCATGTCACTCAGCTTACTGAAGTCTGTGAAGAGGGAGGATGAAAGCCATGGCCAAGGCAGAGCACAAAACCCAACTACCTTGACCTGTATGATTTAAATTATTTTATTATGTACTTTTTATTATTTTATGAGTTTGTGTATACAGTACACATTTACATTCATTGTACGGAGTTGGGGCATTGACACGGCACATATTCTTCTTTTCATCACCTCCTTCCCTTCCCTGCCCCTCCTTCCATCTCATCTCCTTCCTGTTTGTAAAAGATGGCTCTCCTGATTCCCGATTATCTTTGATTTGGGTCCTTACTTATCCTTTAGACTTCTCATATAAGAGAAACCACATGATATTTAAGCTTGTGTGTCTGATGTGTTCCATGTAGTTCATGGTTCTAAGTCCATCTATTTCCCTGCAAATGACTCAGATGTGCTACTCCTTACGGCAGAGCAGTACTCCACCGTGTAGAAGTATCTCACATTTTTATCCATTCATCTGGATGTGATTTTAAGTCACTCCTACCAAGCAAACATGCTTTCTGTGTCCATCCCACTCACATACCCCCTGTTCTAGATGATTATTTGACATTTCTCTTTCTTTGTGAAGTTCTAGCACCGTTTGCCCTGATCCACAACTTAGTCAATGGCCCTCATCCTTTTGCAGGGAAACCCTGAGAAGAATCAGAAGCAATTTGTGCATACTGGCAACACCAGACCTGCTCCTCACTGTCTCCTCCGTGGCCCACTGACAGCCCCACCCTACTCCCAGTTAGCGGATGCCTCCTTCTCCTCAGCTACTCAGTGCCATGGCTTCCATGAGGAAGTGGCAGAACTGTTAAAGGATAGGGTGGGGTGGGAGGTCTCAGCCGCATGGGGTACCTTCCTCTGAGAGGAACAGTGGGATCCTGCTCCCTCTTCACCTTGCTTTTTAATAACTTAGGTGGTCTTGTTCCATCGTATATTCCCACTGTGAGGTACCACCCCAGGTCTGATGCTGCAAGGTCAGCTATCCATAGCCAGAAACCTCTGAGACTGAGTCAGAGTAAACCTCTTCTCTGTGTACCATGGTCATCTTAGGTATTTGTTATTGTAAATGAAATCTGACTAACATAAAAAGGAAATATAAAATGATAATGCTGTGATTTCATTTGTAATTTTCTGATTATCCATTAACTGAACATCTCTTAATGTTTATTGGCCTTGTTGACTGGCCTTGTGGCTCTTCTATTTCTCCAATTTTGATCTGTGAACTTAGGTTGTTAACCATCCAGAAGAAAAGCTGATTAGTATCCTGCAGCATATACCATTCACTTTGCCTTATCTAACTCAATTGTTTTTAGTTGTTGCTGTATGTTTCCATTTGTATTTCTGCTTTTCACTTCTTATACTAGGGAGACTATATGATATTTACACATGTGTGTCTGGTTTATGTCACTTATGAGTATATGTTCAAGTGGCATCCACTTCAGTATAAATGCTTCAAACTTATCATTTTTAACAGCTGAGTAATACTCCATTATATAGAAATACCACATCTTTTTCAACTATTCCTCGTGTGATGGACATCTTGGTTGTTTCCAAGATTTTGCTATCACACATTGTGCTGCTATAAACATAGGTACACATATATCACTATGACATAATGTTTTCAGTTCCTTTGGGAAAATTCCTAGTAGGGGGAATAGCCGGCTTGAATGGGATTTCTAGTCCTACTCTTTTGAGGAGTCTCCACACTGACCTCCACAATAGTTGTACCAGTCTACATTCCCACAAGCAGTGGAGAAGTGTTCCCTTTTCCCCACAACCTCTTCAACATTTGTTGTTGGTTGATTTCTTTATGATAGCCATTCTTTCTGGAGTGACATGGTATCTCAGTGTTGTTTTTATTTACATTTCACGGATGACTAGCAATGTGGAGCCTTTCAAGGTCAGCGAAGACTCAGGACATAGGAGAACCTGTACTGCAACATCATGAAACTCAGTTGAGCTCCAAATTTTCTGAACAAAGAGATTATGGAGCTACAGAAGAAAGAGATTGAATTTCTATACTGTGCCTGGGGAGAGTCACATGGAGAGAAAACTTTCTCTCAGGCTCTCACAGAGAGCAAATGGTCAAGCATTGGCCATGACTCATCCACATGGATGACACAGACAAAGGATCTACAGAATAAGGTACAGGACTACAAGAAAAACCCTGAGGAGACTTTACTGACCTCATAAGAAATATAAAGTACATGTGTTGGTATATAAGTCTTGCTCTATCTAGGTCTTAACCATCCAGCAGAAAAAATATAAAAATGAAGTATACATCACGGGGCCATAATATTAAGTTGAGCTGTAAATGGCTATGGTTGACAACATCTTCAGATAACTCACTATTGTTGTGGAATGCTGGACTGTGTTGGATTGTGTTGTTGAGTTCAAGCACCTAAGTTAGTTGAATGATAATGGAGTGCCCATCTCTGATAGGTGTAGAGCAAGGAAGGGGTATAGAATGGAAGAATCATGATGTGTGTGTGTGGACAGTACAGTTGGGATTGATAACGCTGTGCTTCTACATAATTCTATGAGGGGCAAGATTTGTACTAATGGTGGTTGGACAGGATATTATGTCGGCTTCTAGTATAATGGACAACCTCTAGGAAAATAACAAGGTAGAAAGTATTAATTATTGAATCTTTGATGTAATTCAGGTATAAAAAATAAGATATGCAAACAGCTACAGTCTCTTAATTTACTGATAAGAGACATATGGTATAATAATGTCTGTAAGTATAATATCATGTATACACCTTTTATGATACCAAAACATTATGAAAATAGTTTGCAATGTATTAATTTATGAAATCCATCTTGTCAAGTTATCTTAAAACTGTCTCATTGATATTTGTACTTCAATAAAACAAAAGTAAAATAAAAAATAAAATAAAATAATTTTTAAAAATGTTTATCGGCCTTGTTTTCTCTTATTGGCTCCTTGATCATACAGATTGACTATTAACATACTTTGACTATTTTTCTACAGAAAATATCTTTTCTTACCTTGTTAACTAGCAAGTGTTTCTTCTGTATTCTAGACATTCACCTTTTCCAGGCAAGAGTATTTAAAACATGAACACACTTCTATTCTGTTAGTTCATAACATTAATAAGACATCATTCATTTTATTATGGCTTAAATCATCAATATTTGATTTATAGTTTCTTTTTTTTTTTTTTGAAGTTTCATTTACTAAACAATATCCCATTATTAGATCCTGTAGCCCATTCTGTTAATGAAATTATTCATATTTCAGGTCTAGAGTCTAATTTTTAATCCTATGTTCATTAGCAACTTAACTTATTTTTCTGTATTTGGTAAACCAAGTTTCCCAATGTATTTGAAATAATCTGTGATTTCTCCTTGACTTACACTTTCACTTTATTATAAATTAAGTATATATTCACTTGCACATGAGACTGATTCAGCTTTTTCTAGTCCATTCTCTTGAACAACTCATACATTCTTATACATATTTCACAAAATCTGATAGAGCAAGGATGGTGAAACAGCTCAGCAATCTAAAGTGCCTGCTTAGGCAATCTTAGGCAAACTCAAGGACTGAGGTTCGATCCCTGGCACTACATACCACCCCAGCCCCATCCCCAGGGTGGGCTGAGCCAGCTACAAAATAATTGTAAAAATCTCATCCCCTACACATATTTATTTTTGGATTCACAACATTTTATTCATTTATTTGGATATTCAGTTATTTTGTTAGGTAGGTAGTTTGTTAGTACCAGGGACTGAACTCAGGATATTGTGCTTGCCATGCAGGCACTTAAGCCACTGAGCTACCTCCCTGCCCGTATCCATGCTATTTTTAAAAAATTCATTCACATAAAACTTAGGAACAACCATCTTAGCATATAACTTGAAGACAACTTTTTAAAGTTTTATGTAAGGAATTTCCATTCTTTATTCTTCTCAAATTTAATCTTTCTGGCCCATGGAAAATACAGCAGTTATTCTGATTGAAATTATATTGAATTCATAGATTAATTCAAGAAGTATGTGGTATTTTCACGGTATTAAGTCACTGTAGACAGAAACATGACATGTCTATCTAATTATAAAGATCATCATTTATGTCATTTATCACAGCCTTAATTTTTTCCACATAAAGTGGTTGGATGTTCTTAGTTAAGTTAATTTTAGATAGTTTGCAGCTCTTACAGCAATAAAAACTTGGAATACATTTCCAGCTGGAGAGCAGAGCTGTATTTTCCCTGCTAGCACCTCAGTTGGTGTTAGAAGCAGACACTAACAGGTGCATTGAGGCCAGTAGGGTTGACTTAAATACAGTAGACTATCTGTTCCCTTGACAGATAGATCAGCCTGGGAGACTCGAAAGATTAGCAGACCAGCAAATATCAAGTGGACAACCACCCCCGTACATCTTGAGGTGGAGCCCTAAGTGTCCAGATAAAGAGAAGGAGCTCAACCTTTCTTCAGTATCAATAGTAGAATGAAATTTACCTTTTTCAATCAAGACAAAAACAAAGCATAAAAAACACAGCTTATAAGTCTTCAAGATGCCAAAACAAAATTACATCAGCTAAACTGCTTATAAATAACAGAAATTTGTTTCACAGTTTTCCATCTGGAGAATTTGAGATCTGGGCATCTGCAGATTGAGTATCTAAGAAGATCCCACTTCCTCACAGACAATGCTTTCTTCGTGTGTCCTCACATAGAAGAAAGAATCAATGATATTCTTTGGGCTTGCTTTGTGAAGGACACTAATCATCTCAGGACTTAACCATCTCCTCTACAAACTTCTCTTGAGAGAAGTTACAATTAACAATGAATTTGGTGGATACACAAACATCTAGACTATACACTGACAGATTTGGGTTTTAAGGAAGATATGGGTACATTTCTAGCTTTACAAGATACTGATGTAGCAAGTTAAAATGTGAAGAACAGAGGTTAGAAACTAGGGATGATGCCATCTTGCTCCATCCCGCCAGCCCCCACCCAGCCCCTGAGACCGGCCAGAGACAGTGGCTGACTCCAGCGGCCTCCTGGATCCCGCGCCAAGCTCTCCCAGGGAGAGCGAATTTACAGGACTCACCAGGCTTCCCAGATCAGTGAGAGTGTGGTG
>PVKA01041665.1:0-17935 GCA_004027165.1 Ctenomys sociabilis | reverse complement strand
CGCACCACAACACTTAGTCTCCACTGAGGTCTCAGTGTACCCTGGGGACAGGGCCGGCACAGTTTTTTATTTATTTATTTATTTTTACAGATGACATTTAATTCAACCCAGTAAGCCTTTACAACTCACTTCCAGCTTGCACATAACAAACTATCTCAATAAAATTAACAATTAAAAAAAGGAAACTAAATGATTTCAGAAGGAAGAAATCCAGAAAGAAGTGAGACCTAGAAGAATCTCCAACAGCCTAAGTCCTGGAGGAAAGGACACCATGCTAAGAAGGGGGCATCTGGATTAGAAGGGACTTGAATGACCCTCAGATACACAATGAGTAGTTCCTTGCTAGATTCTGCTTTGAATGATCTAGCTGGAAGGCATTTTAAGACAGTTAAGAAATTTGAGTATGAACAATATGTATTAAATAACAAAAGTGAGAGCCGGTGAGATAGCTCAGTGGTCTAAAGTACCTGCATAGGCAAGCTTAGGCAGGTGCAGGGGACTGAGGTTCAATCCCCAGCACCACATGCTGTGCCAGCCCCACCCTCAGGGCGGGCTGAGCTGGCCAAAAAAAAAAAGGAATTCCTGTCAGTTTTAATGTGTGTGGTAAGGTACTGTGCTAATACAGGAAAATGTGAACAACTGGGAAGCAAAAAGACAAAGCTTCTTTCTTCTAATTATCTCCTTAAGGAAAGAGTGATTTGCTTTGGTTCACAGTTTGTCAGGGCTTCTGTCCAGAGTCTACACTGGCTCCAAGGAAGGGTGCATGGCAGAGGGGCATTGCCCAGGAAAACTACTCACAGCAGCAAGACCCAGAGGGAGAGATCAAAGAAGGGGGAGGGGTGAGGCTACTATAAAAATAATAGATTCAACTAAAACATTAGCAACCCACTCATTTTTTTGTACTGAGAATCGAACTCAGGACCTTGTGCCTGCCAGGCAGGTACTTGAGCCTCTGAGCTATATCTGGGTGCAACCAATTCATCTAGACACCCAATTGGTACTCATGGCTGGATATGGGCCACCTGGCAGACCTTCTGTCTCCCTGAGGATGGAGCACTGAACAGAGTTCAAGTCCTTGTCCTCAGAGAGCTGACCCTCTGATGTGAGCAACATAGTAGGAACACAAAGAGCAGAATGTCCTACAGGAAGCAGGACAAGGGAAACACTCAAGTAGAGGAGAGAGAGGCACAGAAGGCATGCCAGAGGGGTAGGGCAGATGGAACATCTTGCGGAGCAGGTGACGTGTAAGGAAAGGCAGGAGTCACAACGATTTTATACAAAAGCATGCTCGACTAGCTCAGTATATATATCGTTCTTACAACCTTAAATCACCAGATAATGCATTTCTCTAACTATCTCCAAAGGTCTGTGATGGACAACCACAATTTTGTCAATTATTTATTGACAATTATTTATGCGGGGGGATTCCAGGGAAGAGATTACACAGAGAAAACAAGCCTGACTACACAGAGGAACAGGATTGACCAGGGACAGTGACAGGGCAGAGGGGAACTAAGGTCATGTGGTAAAACCCTGGAAAGCCACAGGAAAGATGGAAGCAGCGGGAAGTCCCTCAGGGAGACATGGTCCATTCACAGCAGAGGCCACGCAAGGTGGTATCTCCTAGATCAGCATGACTGCAGATAAGTAGAGGTCAGAATCGAAGCCTGCTCTGAAGGATGGTATGAGAAATTGGGAGAAGGGGACAAAACTGAGCCCAAGACTTCAGGCCCAGAAACCTGGAAGGACAGAAGGACAGGAGGAAATGCAGTGGAAGAGCAGATGTGGACAGCAGTCACTGCTGGTCTGCAATGGACTCACTGAGAGTGATTCAGACTAGAACCCAATGGATGCACCAGGAGGGACAGGAAGGGAGGGCCACAGTGCAGGGAAGGGCTTAAATGTTGGCCCATCAGAATATGTGTGAGTACCTCAGGCTGGGGGAGAGGATGGGATGCATGAGAGAGGGATGGAGAGAAAATGAGGATGACAAGCAGTGGAACTAACTTCCTGGGGACCTGGTAACAAGGACCACAAGTCAGGGAAGGGGACTGAAATGATAGGAATTTATTTCCTTTTGGAAGCTGCAAATCCAAATCAAGGTGTCACCCTGGCCATGCTTACTATGGACTGAACATGATCCCAAAGACCACTGCTGGAATTGTGGTCTTCAGCACAGCCGGGTTGGGACATGGGGCCTCCAGGAGGTGATGGCTCTGAGGGTTCACCATCACGAATGGGTTAGCACCACTTTACTGGGTGGGGAAGCCATTGCAGAAAGGATTCTTTACCAAAAGATGAGTCTAACCCTTCTGTTTGCTGCCTGCCTTGTTTCCCCACTTTGCTCTTTTACAACTGGGATGCTACAAAAAGGCCCCTGGCAGATGAGTCTTCCCACCTCAGACACCCAGCCTCAGGAGCTAGGGGCTAGCTCCTGTTCACTGTACTCAGTCTCAGGTACTCTGCTAGGGCAACACAGGGTGGGCTCAGATGAGGCTCTGGGAAGGATCTGTTGATGCCCTTGCCTAGCTTTTGGCTGTGCCTTCTGTGGCTTGTGCACATCACGGCCTCTCCACCGCCATCCTCCCACAGTATTCTCCATGTGAGTCCTGACTCAGTGTCTCTTCCTCTAAGGACACCAGTCATGTTGCATTACAGGCCTCCTCTAATGACTTTGGCTTATTTTGATGCATCTGCAAAGGCCCAACTTCTGAATAAAGTCACGTTCAAGCCGGGCATGGTGGCACAGGCCTGTAATCCCAGCACTCGGGAGGCTGAGGCAGGAGGATTGTTGTGAATTCTAGACCAGCCTGAGCTACAAAGTGAGCTTAAGGCCAGCCTGAACTGCATAGTGAGACCCTGTCTCAAAAAGACCAAATAAATAAATAAATAAAGTCACATTCAAAGGTGCTGGGGCTTGGACTTCTGCTTATTTTTTGGAGGAACACAACTGCCAGCAGCAGTCAATGCCTGGGTGTGGGGAAGTAAAGAGGTGCCTGCAAAGGAGACCAAGAAAACCAAGGCTGTGTATGGATGTACAGTGGCAGGCAGGAGGGTGCCTTGGGATCTACCCAAAATCCAGAAAGGACAGGACTGCAAGGAGAGGACTAAAGCAGCCGAATGGAGGACTCAGGGATACAGCACAGATCTGGACTCTGATGATGTCTCCCACAGGTGATGGGAGGAGAGAAACTACACAGCCCAAGGACAAGTCTGAGGCAGAATTTCCTCTAAAGGCAAAAAGAAGACTGTGGTGGAGACTACAGGGAAAAACAAGGCCAAAACACCATTGGGTGGGTTTGAGTGGAAGAAATGATGTGTTTTTTAAAATGCCAAGGTGAGTGGCCCCATGGAGTCAGACGAAGTGCAGCACAGCACAAATGTCAGCCTTGGAGGGTGAGAGGCTCACCCACAAGGAGCCCCAGGGCTCATGTCCTCCAATGGGGATGCCCAGTCTTTCATCTCCCAGTGTCAGCCCTGCCCAGTGCCATCCTGACTGTGCAAAGAGGCCAGCCCAGGTCCTGAGCATTGCTACTCACACCCTGCTCAGAGGCTGCAGAGAGGTGAGAACCCTAGTGCTGGAACCTACAATGGCTCCTGTTCCCTAAAAGGTAGGAATCAAGACCACCAGCCAGGAGAGAAAACAAGGTGGCAGGTGCTGGAGATGTGAGCAGGGAAGACAGACAGATACCAGGGAGAAGGAGAAAGTGTGAGAGCCATGGGAAGTACCCAGGCCTCTGGAGGTCAGTGACTCCAACTGCAGATGAGGCCTGCCAAGGAGTTTCTGTCCAGCCACATTAGCCACATAGCCAAAGGGCCAGGCACACAACAGAAGCTAAAGGTGGACATATGGCTGAAGGTACACAGACTTCCCAGCTCTAACCAAGGCCTTACTGGAGACAGAAACACCTAGTGAAGAAGATGTTCACAACCTAGTGAGGAAAGAAGCAAGAAGATGCGAGAACTACACAGGATACTCAGGTTGGGGAAGGCGAAGACCCTCAGGAAGAGTATGGTAGGACTGACCCTGTGTGTCCATTGCCTGAAGAGGCCAAGCCCAGCTGTGCTACCAGAAACTGTCCACTTCCATGACAGGACTATCCATCTTCACACTACAGAATACAAGGTAGGTTCACATGGGACATCCCCTTCCTGTATCATTGAACGAAGAGTAAATAACATCCAAATGTGATCAAGAATCTGACCTTTTGGTTTCATTTTCTTTTTTTAATTGATGTATTTGGTACAGAGTCTCACTATGCAGCTCAAACTCATAGTGATCCTATGAGTACTTCCATGGGTACTTCCCATGGCTCTCACACTTTCTCCTTCTCCCTGGTATCTGTCTGTCCTCCCTGCTCACATCTCCAACACCTTGTTTTCTCTCCTGGCTGGTGATCTTGATCTTTACCCTGGTCCCTGTCCTTGCCTAAGCAGATGTTTAGTCTGCTGAGCTATCTCGCCAGCCCAAATCTGGCCTTTTGGTAACAGAACACCTGCTTCTCCAGGACAGGCAGATGTCATCAGGACACTGCACAGGCTATAAAGATGCACAGAAGGGAACAGGCTCCAACACAAAGACAGGTGCCAAGGACATTCACTCCGCCTTTCAAACGCACACCTCTCCCTAGCACAGTGGTTCACAACTTGCCAAATGCAACATCTGTTCTTATTTGCATGTACCTGGAAACCAGATTCTCAATGAAGCCTCTTCAATGCCATGTCTGTGAATCACTAAAGCAGTATTCCAATCCTCTTTTATAAGCAGTACTCAGAAGTGCATAAATTAGAATTCATAAAAACAAAGAGCAGATTTTTTTTCTCACCTCCCTTTAACACAACCTCTCAGGATTTACTTAGAACAAAGAACATGTAAAGATATCACCTGAAACCAGGAACCTCTAAGGAATGTAAGTGTATAGCACCTCTACTTCTCTTAAATACTTTTACTCACTGCAGCCAAAGGCAATCTTAAGTGATAAAATAGAGCTGACTACACTCAGGAAGCATTGAGACTCCACCCAAACTTCCCTGGTTACCAGCAGCATCAAAATGATCACCTGGGATCTCATCGTTCTAAAAAATGTCTGCATGTCAAAAGAAATCACCAACAGAGGAAAAAGAAAACCCACAATTCGGAAAAAAATTTTAACCAATCGTCCCTCAAACAAAGGACTTCTATCTAGAACATAGAATTAAAAAAAAAAAAAAAAAAATGCAGCCTCCAAAATTCAAAGACCCAATCAAAAATGGGCATCTGAGATAAAACACACTTCTCAGATGAAAAAATACGAATGGTAAAAAATATGTGAACAGATGTTCAACATCATTGTCATTCAAGAAATGCAAGTTAAAACAACATTGTGATTCCATCTCACCCCATAAAGAATGGCTAACATCAAGAAATCAACCAGTAACAAATGCTGGAGAGGACATAGAGTAAAAGGAACCCTTTTCCACTGCTGATGTGAATGTAGACTAGAACAACCACTATGGAAATCAGTGTGGAGATTCCTCAAAAAGCTAGGATTGGAGGTCCCATTCAACCCAGCTCCTCCCCTCCTGGGTATTTTTCCAGAAGAACTGAAAACATCATACCAATGATACATATGCACTGATGTTTAAAACAGTGCAGTTTGTTATAGTTAAATCTTGGAAACAACCCAAATGCCCATCATCTGAGGAATGGATAAAAAAGATGTGGTAATTTTACACAACAGCACATTACTCAGCTTTAAAAAAAAAAGATAAACTCGAGACTTTTATAGGTAGATGTATGCAATTAGAAACCACATTCTTAAGTGAAAAGAATCAGACCTACATGTGCAAACATCATATTATCTCACTAGTGTAAGAACCAGAAAGAGGGGGCCGGGGAGATGGCTCAGTGGAATAAGCGCTTCCCTGGCAGGCGCAAGGGCCTGAGTCCAATCCCTGGTTCTGCCAAAAAAAAAATCCTTCAAGAACCAGAAAAAGTAAATAAAATCTGCAAAGTATAGCAGATACTGTGAAAGGGAAAGAATCTGTTCAGAGGGAAGGAACACCTGGGATGAGGAAAAGGACAAAAGAAAAAAGGAAAGGAAAAAGATATATATATATATCACAGCTTAGATAATTGTATTGCTAATTTCTGCTGGTCTCTGAAAGGAGCAGTTAATGCTTATTTTTCTCCTCTTTAGTTTCTTATAACTTTTTTTTTTTTAACTAATTTTGCATGCTTATATCTGGTAAGCTAAACAACTAATTTGAAAACAACACTATGCAATATAACAATCATTAATGAATTCCTGTTATTTTATTTAGTGAAATTCTGTATCTTTTCTAATGGTTTATATTTTTTACTATTTTTCGTTCTTTAAAAAAAAAAAAAAAATGACCACCTGCTGCTGTCAATCTGGCTGGTGTGTCCTCTTTCCAATGCCCTGAAGTGACAGTGATAACCGAGAGCTTCAAAGGCAGCTGCCAGTGACACATGTCGGGTGCGAGGATTCATGTCAGATGCTTAAGCATCAATGCCACAGTGTCGAAAGGTAGGGTCTGTAAGTGGTGAGCAGGCCAAGAGTGCTAGGGCCTCATGTGTGGACTGCTACGCTCATCTCAGCAGTGCTCTACACTGAGTCCTGCTTTCAGCCCAGCATTCTCTTACAGCAACATAAAATTAACTAGGAGATGGGAAAAAAGTAATTTAAGATTGTGAGCCAAATTTTACCAGTAACTATCAAGGCAGTGTGGAAATGCTGAAGAAAAATATTTTGACAGCCAGGGAGATGGCTCAGTCGAATAAGCACTTCCCTGGCAAGCTCAAGGGCCTGAGTTCAATCTACAAAAAAAAAAAAAAAAAAAAAAAATTTCTACCACATATTACCAAGGCAAATGGGTTGATATATAGGTAGTATTACCTACCCCCATCCTGCAAATCTACCTAATTCTTTGACTTCAGCCATCACAGTATAGCTAAAATGTCACTTTAGGAAAGATGGCTCTGACCCATGATCCCTCACCATCTAGGTTGTGATATTATCCCCTATAAACTCTTATTTAATAGCAGTTATCACAATAGTAATTACCAACTTTGGACAGCCACTTGTTCAATGCCCCACTACTTGGTAGACTATTGTATTGGTTACTGTTATCATTTCTGAGACAAAACACCCAACAGCCAAAGTTAAAAAGAGGAAAGGCTTATTTCAGCTCAGTCTGTAGAGGTTTCAGTAGTAGTCACAGAGAAGAAACAGGCCACAGCATGGCAGGCAGAAGACAGCAAGCAACAAGTGGTAGGCCTCCCTTGTCCTTTATCCTATCTAGGATAATGGCTTTTTAGGTGGTGCCACCCACAACCTGGGTGGGCCTTCCTATTATCTACTCCCAGAACTATGTTAAACCAATTAGTGGTCTAATGCAGTCTAATATACCCTCAATCCTGGTTTTTTAATCCTGGCTCAGTGATGACGAACTTTTTAAAGACAAGTACCCAAAATGCAATCCTAAACTCACTAATTTAACACCAAGTGCCAACACTGCAATTAAAGCTGAATACTGTTAGTTTAGAAAAAAACAACTTACACATTGATATCTTTTATCTTTAAGATAAGAAAAACAAATAAATGTGCCATCAATTTGCAACCACTGCCCTAGATCCAGCCAGCTCCAAAAATCCCCATCTATGAGGCTTTAAAGGGACAGCAGATATAAGAAATAACAAATATAAACTCCATAAAAACAACATATGAATGTTTCTGTCTTATCCCTATGATACCTAGCCCCAGATGTGGCAAAACTGTGCATATTTAATAAACATTTAGGGTAAAAAGGTACAGTAAATTCCTCACCAAAGAAAACTCTACAAGTAACAACCGACAGGCATACCCAGAGATTAAAAATAAGTAAATGAGGTTGCTGTGCAATCAGATCGATCCAAGACAGTAACTGTGGAACTGGAAACCAGCCCTACTCCTACTCTCCCACCAGAAGAGTAGAAAACAGAATCTAATCAGGAGGCTGCTAACCCAGAACACTATATTAAACATCCTCATTCAGAACACATGAGCACTCTTGTTTTTTTAAAAAATGATAAAAGTAATCCTCAGCAAGCAAACCTTTGAGTGATCTCTAAGCCTGATACTGTTGGAGACTTTTGGGCTCTATACAACCATATCCAGTTGTCCAGTAATTTAATACTCACCTTTTAAGGATGGTATTGAACCCTTGTGGAAAGATGAGAAAAACAAACAGGGAGGACGATGGCTAATCACACTGAACAAACAGCAGAGGTAAAGTGTTCTGAACCGCTTTTGGCTAGGAGCACTGCTGTGCTTCACTGGAGAATCATTTCATGGCTACAGTGATGCTATGTGTGGAGTGTTGTTAACATCAGAGCTAAAGGTGGTAAGACAGCAACATGGACTAGTGAACGTGAAAACAGACAGGCTGTTCAGCATACAGGGTGAGCATACAAGGAAAGGTTAGGGCTTCCTTCAAAGACAGTGATTGGCTATCAGCCCCATGCTGACACAGCTAAGAGTGGCTCTATCACCAAAAACAGGTTTGTTGCTTAAGAAGCCACCTTCTGCATATTCTCACAGGAGACTGCATCAAGCAATTGAGATTTGGGAGCTGAAGTGGAGCCTCTTCAAAAGCAGAGTGCACTGCATTTAAACTTTATTTCATTTAAATGCTGTTAAGAAGTCTCATTCATCTTTGTCTTATACTTCTGTTACGTCTATGTTTTTCCATTTGCTAGAGTACACTATTCCAGTCAAAGCCTTATGGTACACATTGTCCCCAGAAGTCAAAAATGTGTTCCTGGTTCACTCTGTAATAGTTCAGAAGAATTACCATTATAAACATATTTTAATCATTCACAATATTCAAGAAAGAACTTGCATTTCTATAACAGGAAAAAAATGTTATGTTCTAGTGTATGAAGAAGCACATTTTGATGGTCTGAAATAGTATGATAGAGTTTTCTAGCAATTTTCTTTGTTTCTTTTTACAGCATATCTTTGCTGTACCTTTGCTGGTGGCTGCTAGGTTTTAATTTATTTGTTTCCCTGCTTGACAGCATTAGTGATTCTGATTTCAGGTCTTCATTTGCTATGCATTTGTTTTTTTCCTCATGTTACATTGATAAAGGATCCAGGAATATAACACAAGGGTGGAATAAACATTAACTTTGTGCATTCTCTGGTAATTTTTTTTATAATTACAAAGCTTTGCTACAAACTTACACATTTCATTCAGATCAGTGACCTACATTTGTGTGACTTCCTGAACACAACTGTGGATTATTAAAAATGTAACATAATTACATTCCCAACTAGAAGTAGTATGTCTGCTTTGTATCTTTATGCTATGTTTTAATATTTTGTATTACTTAATTTTTTTTTAATGTATTTCATACAGGGTCTACAGGGTCTCACTACACAGATGGGACCTGAAGCAATCCTTCCTGTTTTTTGGCCTCCCAAGCACTGGGATCACAGGCGTGAGCTACTACACCCAGTCTCAATTGCCTTCTCAGCACACCCTGGGATGAAAATGGCAAGGCATGCCTAAGCAGGACCTTTAATCTGCAGTGCTATCTGGCCAGTCCTCTTACTTAGCTTATTTTGCTTTGATTAGAAATGGCTCAAGTAGAAAAGCAGTCTCATTCATACTAAGACAGTATACAAAACTGTAAATAAAATGTGTACAGTGAAAAAAGTAAGATAATCATAAGGTATGGTCTTGACATGAATATAGAAGCATCAAAAAAAGCAAAGTTACTGATGGCAATAATTCTGCTGAAAATTAAAACCAAACTATCAGATTGGACTTTAGTGGTTTTTATAGCATTCTTCTAATTAATGTGATTTTTCTAACAGTTGAGATAACCTCAGGAACATAATACATATCTCTAAGATTTCAGTTTAATTAAAAACAAATTAAGGGCTGGGGAGATGGCTCAGTGGAATAAGCGCTTCCCTGTCAAGCGCAAGGGCCTGAGTTCAATCCCCGGTTCCGCAAAAAAAAAACCAAATTAAGTAAAATTAGCATCTCACACAAATATCTCTTTTTCAAATTAGCCATATGGTAGGAAACACTAGTTATTCTCAACAAAGGTGAACAGACCTTTGTTTCTTATTGGGACATATTACTACAAAATAACAATCCCAAAGAATCAGGAGAGCCCAGCAATTTAGCTTAGTAGCATAGTAAATGCCAGGCAAGTGTGAGGTCCTGAGTTTGATTTCCATTACCCCAACAACAAAAATAGAACCAGGAAGAAAAAAAAAAAAAAAACACTACAATTACAATTTAGTGAAGATGCAGTATATAAGATCAATTATACAAACAATGGGTGTATTAATAGGAATAGTAGCTATGAATATTTGGACACTAGATTTTTAAAATTATTTGTTACAGGGTCTTATTACACACTTCAGACTCATGGCGATCCTCCCATCTCAGCCTTTCCACCACTGGGATTACAGGTATGCCCCACCACACCTGGTTTTGGTGACCCACATGGCACACCCACACGGCATGTGGTACCAGGACTGAACCCAGGTTCTCGCACTTGCCAGGCAAGCACTTAGTCCACCAGGCTCTCTCCCCGCCTGACATGAAATTTTTCTAAATACCATAGTTGGTCACTGACATCAACAGATCTGAAACATTTAGGAATACATTAAACAAACTTATATGTCCAATTTGTACACTAAGAACTACCTAATATTCTTGACATAAAAATTAAGGAATCCATAAATAATCAAAGAAATATAACATTTTCATGGACCAAAAGACTACTACTATAAAGATATCAATCCTTTAAGTTGATTTATGAGTTTAATATAATCCCAATCAAAATCTCAGCAGGTTATCTTTTTTTTTAAGAAACTGACAATCGGTTCTGAAATCCATACAGAAGTGGGATATAATTAGAATGGCCAAAACTATTGCCTGATTTCAAGGGTTACGATAAAATTGGAGAAATCAATACAGGGTATTGGCATATTTACAGACTAATGGAACAGAATAAAGTCTAGAAAAAAGACCACACATTTATGTTCATTTGCAATTTTACTGAAGTATTGAGGCAATTCACTTGCAAAAAAAAATCATGTTTTGAATACACGGTGATGAAACAATTGGGAATTTACATGCAAAAAACTTGATCCTGTAATCTGTACATAAAAATTAACTTGAATCATTGATTTAAGTGTAAAGCTATAAAACTTCTAAAATAAAATACTCAGAAAAACTGTTCTGACCTTAAAACACCTAAAGCTTTCTCAGATGAAATACACAAAAAAAAACCATTAATAACCAAAAAAGATAAAATAATACACTGGAATTCATTTTTTTAAAGTAATATTGTTGCTTTGCAAGAGCTAAGGGCAAAATGGAAAAGGGAAAAAGGAGAGATAAGGGGTATTGGGTGGAGCTCAAGGGTAAAGCATTTGCCCAGCACACACAAGACTCTAGGTCCAGGATCTAGCACAGAGAGACAGAGGCAAAGGCCAAGATAGAGTATTTTTTTTAAAAAAATGAAAAGTTTAAAAACAACAACCTGGGAAAAGCTACTCTCAATACATGTATCAGACAAAAGATTTGTACCCAGAATATTAAAAGAACTCTTAAAACAAAACTATAAGAAAATAATTCAACTTACAACATGGAAAAAGATACAAATAGACACTGCCCAAAAGATCATCAGATAGCCAACAAGCACATTAAAAAAATGCTCAGTGTCATCTGTCACCAGGGAAATGCTAATTGATAACATTACAAACTCATACAAATGGTTAAAATTTTAAAATTCCATACCAGGGCATGGTGGTGCACGCTTGTAATCCCAGTAATTGTGACACTGGTGCACATGAATCTACGCAAATTCAAAAACAGCTTGTGCTACATAATTCAAGGCAAGCCTGCACTACAAAGCAAGACCCTATCTCACAAAGAAAAAACAAAACTTGAACAAAATTCAAGACTTGAAAAAATATAGTCACTAGAACTCTCATACATTACTGGTGAGAATATAAAATGGTACAGTGATTTTAGAAAAATGTTTGGTAGTTTCCTATAAAGTTAAGCACACCAAATGACCCAGAAATTCACCTCCTAGAGAGCTGCATCTACCCATGAGACAGAGAACACTTGTACACACAAAAATGTGTATGTGGGGCATGCTAAAATTAGTGTAAAGGAGGGAGGAACACCTCATACTATCATCTCCTTGAAGCCATGCCCTAGCTACAATCAGACTACAGCAACGGCAGGGGCCCTTTGTTAGGGGGTTGGAATGTGCCTGTGGGGCTTACTGATCATGGCTTGCAGAAACTAATCCTTGGGTGTTCCAGGATTGTCCTGTATAAGGCTCACCCTGCTACCTCCCAAAGTGGCTGGAACAAGAAGAGGGCAGGGCAGTGTTCAGAGTATATGGTAACATCAGGGTCCTGGGAGACTCTGAAAAACACCCCAAAGACCTGATCACAGGCCCCATATGTCTTCAGGACTGAAAGAGAAATGAATTACAGTGATGTATATGAAAGAAGAGAATGGTTGGAAATAGAATGTTCACTGATGATTTGCACAACCTTAAAAAATGTATTAGCTATCTCTACAAACACTTTTATACCAATAGAAGAAAAATGTGGAATCTGTGGAAGAGATGCATCTGTCTCCCTGCAGAGGGAGAACAGGACTTTCTCTATGAGGAAAGGGTTTTGTATGCTCACTAACAAAATGGAGCTTTGGGATCTTAAAAAAAAAAATTAGGTGTGGGCATTCATAGCAGTCTTACTTAGAATACACAAAAAGTATAATCCCAACATCTACTAACAAGTGAATGAATACAAAAACTATGGGAAACAGCAGTCAGCAATAAAAGCAAATAAACTTACATATGCAACAACATGGTACAATCTCAAAGACAGAATGCGATTCTGTTTCAGTGAAATTTTAGAAAAGACCCATCTAGCCATCTTTGTCACCAGAGCACAAGAGCGGCTGTCTGAGGCTAGGCACACAGGCAGCTAGCAGATGACAACTGACAGGGTTCCCAGAATGGTTCTGCCTCCCACTGGAAAGGTGGCTATGCAAGCAGACATCTATCAAGCCACACACTGAAACAGGGTGTGCTTTCTGGAAAATAAATCATACCAAAATTGATTTTTAAGGAAAGCATACAGCATCATGAAACAAAAACTAGAGACTCTGTATCCACTAATCCACAAAGTAACCCTGTGAATGGGACCATTACCACCTGAGTGCTTGTGCAGAGTGCAGTGAGGGTCCCTGACCTGCCATGTGCTGCAGTGACTCTAAGGCACCCCACCCACTTCTCACCTTATCTGCTACATTTCCTGGTTTCACAAGATTCAGCATCAGACTCAGATTATCAACAGTAGTCTCCACTTGTGTTCTGAGCTCCTTTTTCCCAGAAATACCAAAAAACTGACCCTAACCTGAGAAGGATTTCTATCTCACAGACACATGGGCTCACGCAGATAATGAGATTAGTCCTGCTTCAGTCATAACAGCAAGTAGCTAGGCAACTAGAAGGGGTAAATCAGAAGAGGAATCATCAAAGACAAAGCATGCAGCCCCTTTTATGGTGTCTTATTCTTACTTTCAAGGGAACCAGAGCAAATAGCATCTACTCTCATGGGAACACCCCAACTGCCATTTTTCTTCATCATCTAGCCAAAACAATTTTATAACATTTCTAAAGGTTCATTTACTTACTTACTTACTTTTGTGATGTGGGGTATTGATCCCAGGGCCTCACACACGCTAAATACATGCTCTACATGTGAGCTACATGCTGAGCTACAGCCCTACCCTCAACAAAGATGCACCAAAGGCTGTCGGGTGCACCACTGGCTCTAACCAGTTAGGAGGTGACCCTCGCTCTGCACGACTCCTGCTCTAAGGACAAGACAAAAAGAGTATGAAATGCACGGCTCTTCTAAAAGTCACTAACTGTTCACAGATTGCAGAATAACGTTTTCCTGAGAAGCTACCTTTTAATAGCAGCTGCCCTGAAACTGAGTATCTTGAGGACATTAAAGTGAAGCCCTAATGGGGGTAGCTGATAACAGATGGGCAGCCAGACCCCAACTAGATGTCTCTTAAATTGCCAAGCAGTGTCTTCTAATTTTTCAATCAACTTCTGCTCTGAGGAACCTCTGCTCTCCCTCTCTCCTTTCAAGAGTGATGTCAAAGGGAAAGCCCAGATGCTGGCCAAGTTCTGTTGAAAGATGACAAAGATCTGCAGGATGCCAGAAATGCCAAGAGGCAGGATAACAAAAATGGTCACTTGTGTTATCTTTCAGAAATAAAAAGCCTCAACACTTCTTGTCCAGTCAGTCCTTATGTTTCTTATTGAAACATAAGCCAATTTCCTAATATGACTCTTGAAAAGAGGGTTTGATTTTAATCCATGTGATATTTTTTTCAGCACGTAACTCAGGACCACTTGAAAGCATTATTCTTCCATTCAGCTGCAGCCACCCTCAGATTAGGCTTGTGAAAATGAAGTAAGATTTTATGTGCTCTGCAAGATATACAGACTCCTGCATGCCAGTCCTGTGAGATAAGGTAGGCAGACACATGTGGGCCCATGTGGAGATGTGAGCAGCATTTAGGGAATGAAGAGACTGTCCTGTACAGCAGCGCAGACTTTGTTTCCACCCTTCCTGACATTCTGCACACCCTAAACCTAGGATCACAGAGGGCATTTTTATGGCCCATTGGCTCAGCAGAGACAGACTTTGGGGACCTGACAACATCTGCCAAGGGGGACAGTTACCTCAGCAGTGGGCAGCTCACTGTAGCTCAATCTGTGTGCAGGCTGCTCTGACACCATCCCCTACCTACAAGGCAAGGAACCAGATACAAATAAGCAACAGGTAGAGAAGCACACTGAGAAAGGGACTGGGTAGCCCCAGGGGGACTGCCACATCAGGTGGCTTTACAGCTGAAACTAGAGGATTGTTTCCTGCTAAACTGTGGACAAAAACTGTGGCCAATTGTAACCCCAGCACTTGAGGCTGAGGCAAGAGGATCACCATAAGATCAAGGCCAGCCTGGGCTACACAGCAAGACTATGTAAACAAACTAAGCACGCACACAAAACCAAAATTAAATTGTGACAAACTCCACACAAATTGGAAGCTAATCAGTCCAACAGGAAATTCTGCTTCTTTTCCTAGTCTTGCCTATGTGAGGAAATAACCTAACTCTCACTACCATATTTCACCCTCAAAATATTCACAAGTGATTTTGTTTTACTCAGTGCCTTCATTCACAAAACTGCACATGGTGCAGCCATCTTCAGAGTCAACTTTGCCTTAGGGCTTGGGCTCTGGGCAACTCTCTCGGTGGACCCTGCTCCTGGTCCCCACACTGTTCAAAGCGGTTCTTTCTTATCTGGGGGCCAGGACTCAACTCACACTACTAACCCCACAAGAGGAACCTGTGCATGCCGGTTGTCTGGGAGCACCCAGACCATGCCTGAAATGGGTTCTGTAGTACCAAAGGGTTTAGTGGTACCTTCTGGCCTGTGCACTAGGATCAGAGTTTCCTCAGCTGTGCCCCTGGCCTGCACAATGGGCCCTAACTTGGAGCTGCGGATGTCTTCAGGCCAGCTGCTGCCAGGCACAGACTTACTGCATTTTTTTTTGTTACCTGCCAACTAGCGAAGACCACAAAAGGCTTGAGGGGAGCAGTAAAAGGGGGAATGAGTAAGTCATTTCTAACAAGGCTGGTTTTATGGGCCTCACACCTCCTCTGGGCCAAGTAAGCTCATTCCAGAGTGAGATCCATCCTGCAAGCACCGAGACCAAAGAGTCTCGGAGGCCAAGGGAAAGGTGCACACCTTCACACCAGGGTGCAGAAGCAGGCAACACCCGCCCGGGTCTCAGGGGCCTTCATTAAGCCTGTCTGCCTGCCTAGGACACATACTACTGGAGCGCAGGTCCCCAACATAAATGGGCTTCTGACAGTAAGCAGACTGGGGGTGCTCTGGAAAACTGAGCTGGAGGGAAAAGCCTGCCCAGCTCACCTAGAGGTGGCCTGTCCTGGTCATAGTGCCACAGAGGTGAGTGGAACTCTGCTGCTGGGATCACAGCAGGTGCCCTGGAAGTTCCTGGCAGTGCCAGGAGGGGCACAAGCAGAGGCGGAGAGCACAGAGCACTTCTGCTCTGCATGAGTCCTTGCTTGCAGAGCCTGTGGCAGGGCTTGAGGCAGCAGTCATAAAGCCCACACAGCCCCTCTTCCTGCCCCTCCTGCTTCCCATGGCCAAGAGAAGCAGCCAAGGTGCCTCCAGATGGGGCCTGACCTTGCCTTCCCCCACAGCCACCATCAAGTCTCCCAGGTATTCTGCTACAGCAGCAGGAGATGGAGGAGACACTGCCCCCACTCCAGTGCCAAGTACCCACAGCCCCACTCCCCTCATTGCTGTGCCTGTGATGTTGGCCCAGCCTGGATTCTCTGGTACATGACTAGGCAGCAGCTCTGCCCAGCCGGTGAGGAAGCCCTGCGAGGACTGCTGGTGTGGGGCCTTCACTTCTAATGAGTACATCCTTTTCTACCAAAGTAAGCATCAGAAATCAGTATTTAGTCTCGATGTTCAGTTCTTAGTTGAAATTTTAACATCACGGATTCCAGTCATAAAGTATGTAGCTCCAAAGGGTTTGCTATGGATGCCACTAGCCATCTACACAGTATCAGTGTGACACCACATACCTGTATTCCCAGCTACTTGGGAGTCTGAGGATCATGAGTTTGAGATCAGTCTGGACAACCTAGGGACTTATCAAGACTCTCTCTCAAAACAAAAATAAAAATGGGTAGGAATGTAGCTCAGGATCAAACTCCAATACTGAACAATATACACACATACCACCTGAGAGGAGAAACATAGCCTACAGAAGTGGCAGAGAGAAGGCCAAGAGCTTTCTCCTGTGCTGCTATTATAGCAAAGGTCCATGTGTGTCATCACCAGGACACTCTGATGCTAGGGAACAACACACACAGGGGCTCAGAGCTCAAGGAAGCTAAGAGAGTAGGGAGAGGGTAGAGCTGAACTCCAGACTCACAGGACCTGATGTGATCCGCCCCTACTCCCAAAAGCACTCTGGCAGCCTGAAGGTGACAGCTGCTACCCTGAAGAGCATATCCAATAGCAGGGGACAACCCAGCCTGCACCCTGTCCCTGGGCACATCTGCAGTTGGCTCCCTAATCTATTTCACAGAGCTGCCCACACATCCTGCTCACCCTGGGTAAAGGGGCAGAGCTTGGAGTCCAGTAGCAACTCCAAGCCGGGCCTGCTGTGGCCTGCAGCCTGCGCTGCGGCTCTGCAGGGAAAGCCAAAGCCTTCACAAGCATTCACACCCACGCTACTGGATGTTCGAAGCGAGCAGAACCCTGAAAAGGGACATGGAGATCAGCAGCATATGGTCTGTGCCTTCCAATGCTCTTGTATTGTAGCCTCATGGGGCAGACCACTGTTTACACAAATAAACAACAGCATTTGTATAGTACCTGAACAACTTTACAAACTGTTATGGAAAAATAGGTGTAGTAGTACAACATCTGTAATCCCCGTGCTCTGGGAGGCTGAAACAGAAAGATCACAAACTTAAGCCTAACCTGTGCAACTTCAACGATTTAGCAATGTCAAACTATAAATCAAACTTTAACTTTGTCTCAAAATTAAAAAGGGCTAAGAATATAGCTCCATGAGAAAGCCCTGATTTTTTTATGTAATTCAGGTATAAAAAATAAGATACACAAAGCCGGGCGTGGTGGCGCATGCCTTTAATCCCAGCACTCGGGAGGCTGAGGCAGGAGGATTGTTGTGAGTTCAAGACCAGCCTGAGCTACAAAGTGAGCTTAAGGCCAGCCTGAACTGCATAGCGAGACCCTGTCTCAAAAAAGACAAAA
>PVKA01041664.1:0-17957 GCA_004027165.1 Ctenomys sociabilis | reverse complement strand
TAGTTCCTGGTCCTCCTGACCTTCACGCCTGTACCTGCTGCCCTGTGTTCTACAAAAAGTCCCTGAGTTAATTGGCATACTCCATTTCCACTGCCAGTCCAGGTGGTCTGCTACCCCCCATCACTACACAAAACCACTCTTATCAAGGCCAAAGAACAGCAAAGCTTTCTCAAGCTGGTACCAACCTCTTGGGAATATCTGAGACCCAAAATCCTCTTCCTAGGCCTGCCAGCCTTTCTACTCCTGGGTTTTTCTCTAGCATCATCAGCTGTTCCCATCTTGCTGGTTTCATGCCTTCTCTTTGGCCTGGTGCAGATCAACTGAGGAGGCCTCGGGTACAGGAGACCTTGGGCTGTCCTTAGATTTTTGTTTCTGTATCCACTCAAATAGTCTCTGCACTCTTATAGCTTTAAATGCTATCTAAAAGATCCCCAAAATTAGATCTCGAATCTAGACCTATGCAGAATGCTGCACTTCCATGTCCTCTACCAAAGCCCCACCCTCAAGGGGGCATATCACAGATACTTCAAATCTAGCAAGTTCAAAACTGAACTCTTCCGCCGGGCCTGGTGGCGCGTGCCTGTAATCCCAGCACTCGGGAGGCTGAGGCAGGAGGATTGTTGCGAGTTCGAGCCCAGTCTGAGCTACAAGGTGAGCTTAAGGCCAGCCTGAACTGCATAGTGAGACCCTGTCTCAAAAAGACAAAAAAAAAAAAAAAAAAAAAAAAAAAAAAAACTGAACTCTTGATCTCCACCTGACCTCCTCTTCCTATAGTGTTTCCACCTTACTGATGGAAACTGTGTCCTTCTAGTTGCTCAAACCAAAACCTGTGGAATTATCTTTGGTTCCTGTCTCTTAAACTCCCCAATTCAGATGAGCAAGCTCTTATTGGGCAGTCCTCCCTTCAAAATATAGACAGAATCTGGCAACTTCTCACAAGCTCTGTTGCCCTACTCTGGTGCCTATCATGTCGCCTCTCACCAGGCTGATTCCAGCAGTCTCCTTAGCTGCTTGACCATCTGTCTTTTCACAAATCCAGTTTCTTTTCCCATAGATGCAGTTATGTTTTCAAAACATAAGTTAAATGATGTCATTGCTTTTTATTATTGATAGGGTCTGGCCCTAGTATAAATTGCCGAATTTATGCAATTCATGGTGCTCATCTAATGGCTGAAACTCTTAAAACAACAGCTTATCTTCTTCCCAGAGACCACCTTATCCCTTCTTCTCCAACCCAGCCCAAGGTGCAATTTTCTTTCACCTTTCCCGCCACAAGGACGACCCTAATCAGCTCCTCAGATATTTCCAAACATCCCCTCAAACTCCACCCCTAGCAAAAGTCTATAGAAGCCTCAGCTTTCTTTGTCTCAGGTCATAGGATCTACCTGACCCATCTGCCCTTGATCTTCTCCATGTCTTTGGAGTTAACAAAGGCTTCTTTTATTTTTTCTATCTCTTTACTACACCTCGGAAAGACCTATCAATTATTATTATTTATTATGATTTTTTAATGTATTTGATACAGGGACTCACTACACAGCTTGGACTCATAGTGATCCTGTTTTCAGCCTCCCCAGTGCTGGAATTACAGGTGTGCACCACCATGCAAGGTCTCAGTGGCTGACTCAGCGTGCCCAGGGGTGAGCCCAGTATGGCATGTGGTCCCAGGAATCAAACTGGTCCCTGTGCTTGCCTAAGCAGGTGCTTAGTTCACTGAGCTATCTTACTGGCCCAATGATATCATTGTTTAAAATACACCAGTGTCTTCTCCTCTCACTTAGAACAAAATCCCCATTTCTTATCATGACCTACAAGACCCTATGGGAATAGTCCTCTACCTATGTGGCCTTGTTGCCTGGTTGCCCACACCTTCCTCCCTTAGCCAGCTATACTGGCTTCTATGCTATTGTGTAAACAGGATGGAAATGTTCCTGCAAGGAAGACTTTCTTTCTTTCTTTCTTTTTTTTATCTTTTTGAGACAGGGTCTCACTATGCAGTTCAGGCTGGCCTTAAGCTCACTTTGTAGCTCAGGCTGGTCTCGAACTCACAACAATCCTCCTGCTTCAGCTTCCTGAGTGCTGGGACTACAGGCCTGCACCACCACGCCCGGCTATGGAAGACTTTCTGCTTGCTCTTTCTGTCTGAGAAACAAAGGTGTAAGACTTGCCCCTCGCTTTAGATTTTTGCTCAAATGCCTATCTTAGTGAAGTGCCCAACCTTCCTAAAATAGTATCCTGACATTCTCTGCTTTTCCCTCCCCTCCGTGGCATCTAGCCCTAATTTTCTTCTCCACAGAAGACCACCTCATGTATTTAATTTGTTTGTTTTGTCTACCCCCTCACCATTAGCAACACCCCACAGGGACCTTTGGTGCCTGGCAGATAGCATGTGGTGGGGTGGGGCATGGTATCAACTGGAAGAGCCTGATAATGTGTGGCTTTTGGTGTCTGCACTACCACTTACCTGCTATATACTTTCGGATAACACTGTTTAACCTCTCTGAGCTTTAATTCCCCTTTCTGTAAAATTCACCAAAAGATTTTTAGAGGATTAGAGAACACATTTAAAGTACCTGATCATGCCAGGCATGGTGGCACATGCCTGTAATCTCAGCACTCAGGAGGTGAAGCAGGAGGATTGTTGTGAGTTTGAGACCAGCCTGAGCTACAAAATGAGCTTAAGGCTAGCCTGAACTGCATAGTGAGATCCTGTCTCAAAAAGAAAAAAATAAATAAGTACCTGATCGGGGGCTGGGGAGATGGCTCTGTGGAATAAGCACTTCCCTGGCAAGCGCAAGGGCCTGAGTTCAATCCCCAGTTCCGCCAAAAAAAAAGTACCTGATCAGTAGGATGTGGGCTAACAAGGCACTCAGCCCCTCTCTAGGCTGTTTGCAAGGAGTAAATATGTAGAGCTGTCTCCAGTCTGCCTGAGATGGACAACTGAAACAGCACCTGAAAATAATCCCCTGTAGCTGGGTATGGTGGAGCACCCCTGTAATCTTAGTGCTCAGGAGGCTGAGGCAAGAGGAGTATGGAAGTTCAAGGCCAGCCTGGGCTACATAGTGAGTTTGAGCTCAGCCTGGACTTATACAGCAAGACTGTCTCAAAAAAGAAAAGAGAAAGTAATGTCACATAAAAGGCAACTGAGTCAATTTTCCAGGGTGCCTGACGCACAGTCCCCTAAGCAGCAGTCCCCTGCCAACAGCCGTTTCCCTTCCAAAGGTCTCAGATGGTGGCCTTATCTGAAGCAGATCCTGCAAATTGAGACTCTCCCTGCCTTAGTTTGGATGGAGGTACCCCTGATATGGGAAGCAGAAGTACTTTTTGGGCATGCATAGGTCTACCTGGACCTTATGAGCCATGGCCCCATGGACTCTTCTCTGCCAGAGCACCTATGTTTGTGAAGTGGCCAACAATGGCCAATATAGATGGCCAGCAGGTCCCTAGGTTTTTCTCTGCTAGTTGTAAGTGAAGGTGGCTACAGTGGTTTAACTGTGTACCACCAGAGGGCACTATGGATTGGGGAGAACTTTGAGTTTGCTAGGACTGAGAAAGAGATGTATTGCCTGCTGTCCTGCCTTCTAACTTGGTGGGGGACTGCCAGCCAAAGCAGGGCCACATTAAGGAAGCAGAGGTCAGGATTCCAGACTCAATGTTGTTTATTGTCAGCAGTAGTGAAACCCTTGCCCTGTGAGCTCAGCCAGTCCCGCCCTTAGATCACCAGTCTTTGGTGGGAAGGGCATCTTTGCCTTCTGATTCATCCATCTGGCTCTGTACAAGTCTTTGCTGCTTTGTCACACCACAGGCCATGGCCATATCATTCCTAGTAACCAATGTCCATCTTGGAGGTGCACAGGCTTCATAGGGGGCTGTAGGAGTCTTCTGGTTAGATGGAGGGGCTGAGACCTCCAGACTCACCTAACAAATATTCTTTCAGGGCAGCAACTGGTTCTTAACTTCTTTCCTGAAGTTCTCAATGACAAGCAAGAGTGTAGAGGGCAGGATGGCCTAGATGGTACCTCAAAGGGGATAGAGATGCCAGAGGCTTCCGGAGATTAGGTGGGAGGAAGGAAACACCAAAGAGTCAGTAAAGTCCCTTGGTGGCATTTACAAAATAGTACTTAATACTCCCTTGGGTCCTAGATGCAACCTTCCCCCACCAGTAGACCTGAGATAAAGAGTTAGTGTGACTTCCTGAGCCAGGCACCTTGGAGAACCTTCTTGCCTACTCAGCAAGGTACCCATATCTGTGTCCATATCCGCCTCAGGCCAGAGAAGCCCCCACCCAGGCCAGCAGGGTGGCAGTGCCTAAAGAAACCCCTAGCTTCCCTGATATCTGTCTCAGCCTGTCCTGACCTGTATTGGAAGCGAGGGTCTCCAGGGTGGCTCTTCAGCACCTGGCACACCTGTGGGGGTGGATCTAAGCCCATCTGCTGTGCTCTATGCCAGCGCTGTAGCCGTGTGAGCCCTGCCAGGGTAGAAAGAAAACTCAGGAACCTTGTGGAGGGTTAAGAGTCCAGGCTAAAGAAATATGGCATCCTTAAGCGCCTCCACAGTCCCCAAAGTCAGGAGCAGTGTCTGAGTCAGGCAGATAATGGGTCAATGTCCAGATGCGTGGGTGAAGGACTAGCTCAGGGATGCGTTTGGTGGGTGGGATGAATTCTCACCTGTGCAGGGCCCATACTCCCAGGCCAGGTCAAACTGACGTAGCAGCTCCAGTTCTGCTTGCTCCTCGCTGGGGGGCTGGGGTTCTTCCCCTGTAATGACATGCTGCTCCTCAGGCCTGCCCAGGCCTTTGCCCTACTCCTGGCCTCATAGTTGTGCCACTGTTTCTGACTCTCTACCCACTCCTTTGCCTCTGTCATCCCGTTGCTGGACCTTAGATCTTGAGTCGGAAGTACAGTACATGCTCACTTCCCTTTCCATCTGGCCCCCAACTATGTGGTCCCTGCGTTTCCAGTCCTTTTGCCACCCCCCACGCTTCAGAGACCTAGTTCTGGTGCCAGCTCCCCCTTGCTGTGCCCAGCGGGCCCCTCCCTCCTCTTCACCACGGGGTAGGAGTCAGTGATGAGCCGCTTCCGGCCCATGGCGGCCACCCAGGCAGGCGGAGGCGACTGCGGGGAAGAAACAGGCCAGGAGGCGTGCGAGAGACAGCTGCTGAGACACAGAGAGAGATGGAGCCAGAGAGATGGGCCAGCGACGGGCAGACAAGATGACCCAGACAAGCAAAAAGAGGAAGTCTCCAGGTTCCAGAGAATGACGCTTGTCCCCCACCCCCACAAGCATGCAAACATCAAAACCTAAGCCAATAACCGACCGCTTCTGTGGGGCAGGGCCTTGACTCTAGCCAATGGCAAGGGTGAGGGGCGGGGCATGAGCCCCAGCTGTGTTCTGGAAGAGGAGGGGTTAGGCTGGGGACCTGTGGGGACTGTCAAGATGCCCCAGACTTCACCACCTCCTCTTTACCCCCAATTTGGTTGCATGGATTCCCCAGGGACTTGTGGAGCGTTATCCTCAGCCTCTCACTTCCCGTTTTCCCTTGCTAGGCAAATGTTCTTTTCAACCTCATTAATCCCCGTGGCCGGTTTGTAACTCTCCTGAGTCCAGCTGGAACCTTCCACTCTGACCCTTTGGCTACAGAGTGATGTGGGGGCAGATCAGGAGGTCCAAAGAGTTTGGCCTGATCCAGCCCTCTTCCCTGTTCTTGCCCCACCCTCACCGACTCCAGGAGACCTGGCTGGAGAAGCCTATGTGTTCTGAAAGCTCCTTTCTCACAGTCTGCGCCCAGAGACACTACCCGCTCCTAGTACAGTCAGGCCATTGCCTTGTCAGCCCTCCCCCAGCCTGCCCCTGCCTGCCAGACTAGTCAGGAAGATTCCATACCAAACATGATGCCAGAGGACTAGTCTTCCATCACAATGTGACTGGGTCCCAAGTTTTTCACTGACCATATCTATATCTCCCTTGTGCATATATAAAAGAGTATGAATATACTTAATCCCCATAGTGCTCTTACCATGTGCCAAATACTGCTCTAAGCCTATTCACACATAGTAGCTCAAAATAGTTATCAGAAAGTTTTTTTCAGAGTAGGAAGGATAGACTAATCCTGTTGGTAACAGGCATTATGGGTCCCCATCAAACCACAAACTTTCCTTGTGCCCTGAGCTCACAGGTTGCAGGGAGAGGGGCTGTCTTTTTTTTTTTTTTTTTTTTTTCTGAACCAGGGATTGAACTCAGGCCCTTGCTCAAGAGGGGCTGTCAATATGAGTTGTAATTCCTAACAGAAAAGACAGAAAGGGTGGGTCAGAGCTCAGTGGAGCCACAAGATGATTAGCATCAAAGGCCTTTTGGAAGAGGTGGGCTGCTGTAAACAATGTGTCTCAATTCTCCACCCATGACCTTTGTCTCTTGGGCTCTTGTCATCGCTGACTCACCCCTACTTTCACCTCCCCCTCACCAACTTCCTGGCAGCAGGCAAAAGTGCTGGCCAGTGGGAGTCTGGGAACCAGCACTGGGACCAGCCCAGCACTAATCACCCTCTAGAAATCTCATCCTGTTCTTCCTTCTGGGGTACGAGGGCCAATGCCTGCTCAAAGACCTCTGCCTTCCTGCTTCTCTGCAGGTCTGGGATCTGGGAACAGAGGAGAATGCCCTGGAGAGGAGACCACCAGAGGGGAAGAGCAGCTGTGTTTTGGGGGCTCTTATTCTGTCTAGCTCTCCCCACCAACTTCCTCAAGGAGGGAAGGCTAAGAAGGAAGAAGCTGTGGGCACATAATGAAGAGCTGTAGCCCCTCCCTTCCTCATTATGCTTCTGCCAAATCTAATCCCTTCTGCCTCTTAGGGTAAGCAGAACCCACTTCCAGGCAGAAAGGTCTCTGCTGAGTGGGGCAGCACAGTAGGGAGGCCCCCTTGGCCAGTCAGGGAAGGTATAAGGTCTACTCAGTGCCTGAGTGCTTGTTGGAAACATGGCACCTATGCTGCATGACAGACCTCCCTTTCCTGGAGAGCCTCTGTGAGGAGCTCTTGGGCTGTTCCCAAAGTGTGTGGTATGTACCACCTGAGTCCATAATGCCCCAAGGGAGCTCTGGGTGGGGCAGACCCCTCCTCATTCCTGGTTCCTCCCACCCCTGAAAGCTGATAGCCGTGGGGCCTGCCACCGCCCAAGTAGCGTGAAATGGGGTGTGCCGTTGGGCAGCCACAGCAGTTCCCACTGCTGCCTAGGCCTATTCCTTTCTCTTCTGTGGCAGCCACTGGCACCCTGAACTGCTCCGTGGATGCCTCCCTGACCAACCTCTGTTCCAACCTGCTTCCTCCAGCTCTGCTTTACTCAGGTCTGGCTAACCTCTCCCACTCAGCACAAATGCAAGACTTCTAGGACTGGCTTTCTGGCCTGGGGTTAAAAGAACACTCCCCAGCCAGCATGCCCTCTTCTTGTCAGATGGCAGTAGGACTGACCCCCAGTAGAACATTGTCATACAGGGATTTTGGAACCATCCCTGACCTGCTGGGATCCTTTCTCACACAGCATCTGGGTCCGTACGGTGTCCAAGCAATAGGACTGGGCTCAGCCTGCCTTACCTACCTCAGGTGTTTTTCTCCTTTATTCTCCAGCCCCTCCCTCTCATACTCTTCCTATCTAGAACCCCTTTCCTTTCTGTTTAGGCAGCTTTCTGGGCCTACCCCCTAAATTGCTGTTCTAGCTGTCATAGTTCAGGCCTTAGGTTGAAGACCAGGGCCAAACGTTGAGTGTGGAGCTAAATTCTGAGTGCCCAGGCATAGTTTTTTTTTTTTTTTAGGTATAGGTTCTTCGTGTCAGATATGACACTGAAGACTGAAGGGGACCCTCAAGAATGACCTTGGCATGTTGATAACACCTGATTAAGGTTTTTGCTTTTTTGCTTCAAGACCAAGATAAGGGCCAGCCAGATAGCTCAGCAGACGAAAACACCTGCTTAGGCAGAGAACAAGGCAGCAGGGTTCAATTCCCTACATGCTGCACCGGTCCTAACCCCAGGACACACTGAGAAGGCAATATAGACTCTGTGTGGTGGCACAAGCCTGTAATCCCAGCACTTGGGAAGATGAAAACAGGAGAATCACTGCAAGTCTGATCTACATATTGAGACCCTGTAGTTCCTGTACTAAACAAATAAATAAATAAAGGCAAGGTAGACATCTCAAGGAGCCCAGGAGTGAAAAGAGATGGAAAAAAAAAAAACTGGAAGAGAAGACGAGGACCTTCTTGGGGGCTGAGGCCCACCAATGACTGTTGGGGGGGTGGAGGGGATTAGCCCTGGTTTAGCTCAAATGATATGACAGGATGGTTTGAAGGTAACACTTGCAAATGCCTTAAGGGCCTTTTCCTCTCCCCCAACTCACCAGGGGACTTGTGAGGAGAGCCAGATCATGGAAAGCCAGCTGGGCAGTGGGGGCAGATGAAGGGAGGGGAGTAGCTGCCTCTGGTCCAGCAGGATATAGGACATATTCAGCTCTCCTTTCCCCAGCACACTCATTCTTCAATCCTTTGGGTACTGCCACCCACCTTGAGCTGGAAATCAGGCTAGCTCAGGAGAATCTGGGATGCCAGATGAACACTTGGGCGCCTTCTGCACACACACCCATTCCTTACCCCATGGGCCAGATTTTTTCAGGTGCTCCTCTTGGTCCCTTACAATCATCCCAGTAACTCCTTTTCTTCCTGATCCAGGTTCTCTGGCTTACTGGGTTTAAAGGGAAGAATATGGGGAAAGAGAAAAACTTCCCTTGGTCTCTAGTTTCTCGTCCCCTGCCACTTTCCACACCTTTTCTGGTCCCAACTCCCTTTATCCTACTTCTAGATAAATCCTGGGAAGATTTGAGAGGGCTTACAGACCATTCCTCACCTTGGCCACCAGGTGTCAGACTTTGTCTAGCTGGGAAGTAGGTCCTCACTAACACCTCTATCACCAGCAGCAGCAGCCGCCAAATCTTGGAAGTCAGGACAAGTCGGGAAGGGGTACAGATGACCCCTAAATAGTAAGGCCCCTGAACTAGGCCAAGGAACCTGGAGGCCAAGAGTCTGAAGGGATGGGGATTCTAACTTCAGTGTTCTTCTAGGCCCCAGCACCCACTGACAAAAGCTTAAGTCTCCTGCTGGTAAATTTGGGTACAAGGCTAAGTCAGGATGCTCAAGAATTGAAGGGACAGCTGGGTGTGGTGGCACATGCCTGTAATCCCAGTACTTGGGAGGCTGAGGCAGGAGGATTGTTGTGAGTTCGAGACCAGTCTGAGCTACAAAGTGAGCTTAAGGCCAGCCTGAACTGCACAGTGAGACCCTGTCTCAAAAAGACAAAAAAAAAAAAAAAAAAAAAAAAAAAAAAAAAAAATTGAAGGGACAAAGGCAGCGACAGTTGTCGCTCCAAAGAGGGAGCTGAAAGGAAGATGCTCAGAGCACCCAGCCAGGCCTGAATCATTGGCCTTGCACTCTAGGCTGAAGGGAACAGAAGCCTCCCTCTGCTTTTCCTGTTCCTGGGGATGGGGCTCGGCTGTGGTGAACTGTGATGAATGGTGGAGAGTGTTTAAATGAGGTCCCCCACAACCTAGATCAGTCTTTGCATCAAGGTCTAATGGCTGCTGTCTCCAATCAGAGCCTGCCCTGTACTCACTACTATTACCCTCAAGGCAGTTACCACATCTCCCAAATGACAGTTCTCCCTCTTGTGTTTGTTTTCTCAAACTCAAGTGTACTTCCAAACACAAAAATATTTCTAATCTACATTCTCTAGAGATGACAGGAAGGAGGGCCTTCTCTCTTTCCTTCTTCTCTAGCCTTGAAGGAGACCTAGGAGTTCTAGAAATGATGTCCAACACACACTGCAGAGCCCCAGGTAATGTTGATTAATATATTGGCCTCTGGATATGTATACTCCTGGCTCTAAGGGGTAAAACCTCGATAGCCAGAGAGAATTCAGCTTATCTCCTGAGGGAGCTGAACTTAGAGAACAAGTATACCAAAAACACTAATAATCTATCATTTAGCGAGGGCTACCTTCTGGTCATACCACAAGTTTTACAAATACCCTGTAGGAGCCATGACCAAAACTTAAAGGAAGGATCCATTCCCAATGTCACTGTGATTAGGAGATATTTGAGGGAGTAGGTCCTCACTACTCCCTCCCAGCTAGAATGTAATCTCTAGCTGGGCACAGTAGTATGGTCCTGTAATCCCAGGGAAGCTGGGAGAAGCTGAGGCAAGATTAAAAAAAAAAAAATCAATACCAGCACTCAGGAGGCTGAGGCAGGAGGATCATTGCTATTTCAAGACCAGCCTGGGGAACAATATGAGCTCAGGGTGAGCCTGAGCTGCCTAGGGAGACACTGTCTCAAAAAGACAAAAACAACAATAACAGCAAAAAGACAGGTCTCCTCCCCACCCTGCTGTCCCTTGAGGCTGCTCAGCAAGCTTTGCCTTTTCCTCTGGTTGTCTCCTTACTCCACTCCCCACAGCTCTTCACTCTTCTCCAGCCACCACCTCCTCACTCCACAACAATATGTTTAGAGCTCTAAGAACAACCAACACAAAACAAACAAAATATCTTCCTTTATCCTTTCCCTTTACCACCAAATTTAGAGGGAATGGATTTCCTCTACTTTTTTTCATACTATGTCCCGTAGTGTGGTGTCTGCCTCTTACCTACTTTCAAGGTTGCCTGTGATTGCCTAACCACCAAAGCCAGTAGATTTATCTCCTGTCTTCTATTTCCTTGGGGGAATCAGACTGTTGATCAGCTGCCTCCTTCAGATTCTTCTCAAAGTGTCTAAAAACACTCTTATTTTGAACACTTATAAAATCAGCTTAAATCACATTAACAAGGACATTATTGTACCAGGTATCCTTCTAAAATGCTGTTAGGATGCAAAGATGAACAATCCAATATACTATGCTGAAGACACTATCTGCATGAAAAGGAGGCAAGCAGGCTTAACTGACCTTCATCCTGCCTTGTCTCCACCTGTCCAGATTATACCCTGTCCTCCCAGACTGATGTTAAATACCATTTGGATTATTTATGCAAAAGATGACCACTAAGCACTCACTATATGCCAGAGACTAGAAATAGTGATGGCCCTCAATACCACTTCCTCCTCTAGGGTTCCCATCTTAGAGCCTTCACTCCACTAGATGCTTTGCCTTATATTCATTTGGAGGAGGACTATTTTTTTTTTTTTTTGAGATAGGGTCTTGTTGTGTAGTTCACACTGACCTTTCACATACTATGTAGCCCAGGTTGGACTCAAGCTTGCAGTGATCCTCCTGCCTCCACCTCCCAATTGCTGGGCCACCCTACCTGGCCAGTACTAGAACTAAACTCAGTGTCTTGTGTAGGCCAGGTAAACCACCACCCCCTTTTTTTTTTTTTTTTTTTTTTTCTGTGTTTTAGGGAAGGCTCTGCAGGGTGTTCAGGGTCTCACTACTAGATCAGATTCATAGTGACCTGCCTCTTTACAGCCTCCCAAGAGCTGGGATTATAGGTGTGCGCCACCATGCCCGGTCTCAATAGCCATCTCAGGGTGCCCCAGTGGCAGGGCAGGCACAGCAGGCCCAGGGATGGAACCCCCAGCCCCTGCTTGCAGGCACTTTAATCCGCTGAGCTAATTGGCCGGCCCTTTATCATCTCCCCCCCCCCTTTTTTTTGAGACTAACCTCCCCAAGTTCCCCAGGTTGGTCTTCAGCTTTCGGAGTAGTTGGGAGCATGTGCCACCATGGCCAGCTCTTGTTCCCTTTTCTAGATTATTTTGTTTCACACACTAATGGATCACCTTTATTTTTATTTTTTTTATTTTTTATTTTGGGGGTAGGGTTGAAACAAGGTCTTTCTGTGTAGTTCAAGCTGATCTTAAACTATGTAGCCCATGCTGGTCTTAAAACTCTTGGCAGTCTTACCTCAGTCTCCTGAGTACTGGAATTACAGGCATGTGCCACCACAACTAGTTTAGAAAATGTTTATTTCATTTCATTTTATTTTACTTTCTGTGGTGCTGGGGATTAAACTCAGGGCCTTGTACATGCAAGGCAAGAACTCTACTACCGAGTCACATCCTCACCCCTGGAACACCTTTAGACAGGAGCCTGAGCTAGATATTAGGATAGAAAAAAAGAGTCAGAGTCTGTCCCCAAGAATTTTTTTTTTTTTTTTTTTTTTTTTTTTTTTGTCTTTTTGAGACAGGGTCTCACTGTGCAGTTCAGGCTGGCCTTAAGCTCACTTTGTAGCTCAGGCTGGTCTCGAACTCACAACAATCCTCCTGCCTCAGCCTCCCTAGTGCTGGGATTACAGGCCTGCGCCACCACGCCCGGCTTGTCCCCAAGAATTTTACCCATGTACACTCCATGAGGGCAGGACCCCACTATCCTTGTCCCTCTCTTCCTTATAGCTTAGTGTTTTACATACATCATACATTTCGCCCACTTATGGAAACAGCTCAGATACTTCCTCATTTCTGTCTTGTTAGGCTGGGCACAGGGCTTGTACTTGTAGGTGTCTGTCTATATAGGTGGCGCATGTTCCACTTGGCCAGATGACACCAGGACATTCCACAGAGACTGACTGGCCCGCAAACAGGCCAATAGCTCTTATACTTGTGACTTTTTCTAGTGGCCCATATACTTTTGACTACTTCCTCCTCTACATTGCATACTTTTGAACTTTATTATTTCAGGAAAGCTCTTCTTCCTAAGTAGATTGCAAGTTCCATGAGAGTAGGAGCCAATTTAGGTCTCTGACTTCTTTTGGCTTTCATATATCAGTTAGAGATAAGCAAGTAGTTGAGCCTTTTATAAAATCTGTCACCTGAAAAAAAAAATCTGTCACCTGAATGACATTACTGTTGATTTCCTTGCTTAAGGCCTTATTTTATTTATTTATTTGTGTGTGTGTGTGTCTTTTTGAGACAGGGTCTCACTGTGCAGTTCAGGCTGGCCTTAAGCTCACTTTGTAGCACAGGCTGGTCTCGAACTCACAACAATCCTCCTGCCTCAGCCTCCCTAGTGCTGAGATTACAGGTATGCGCCACCACGCCCAGCTTCAATAGTAATTTTTTTTTTTTTTTTTTTTTTTTTTTTTTTTTTTTTTTTTTTTTTTTTTTTTTTTTTTTTTTTTGTAGAACTGGGGATTGAACTCAGGCCCTTACACTTGCCAGGGAAGTGCTTATTCCATTGAGCCATCTCCCTGGCCCTCTAAGGCCTTATTTTAGGAGTTCATTATAAAACATCCATAAAAGGCTGGGGATTTGGCTCAGTAGAATAAGCGCTTGCCTGGCAAGCACAAGGTCCTGAATTCAATCCCCGGTACCGAAAAAAAAAAATCCATATGTTACCTGGGAGCAGTTAACTCATTAATTTACTTAGTGGCATGACAGAAGGATATGTCCCAAATAAACTGTAATTATAATTGCTGATACTACTCCAAGCATATTTGGGGGGGGGCACAGCTACCCCAAGCATCTTATCCTTTGTTTCTGTACCTTTTTTCTTTTTTTGGTACCAACGATTAAACTCAGGACCTTACGCTTGCCAGGCAGGCACTAATGCCTCTGAGCTATCTCTCTGGCCCTCTGTTACCTTTTCCAGCAATCTTATATATTTTTTTTTCAGCAATCTTATATTTAATTATTCTTATTTTGCAGATGGTGAAATGAATGACTAGGAAGCTTTAATTTGTCCAAAGTCATTCAGCTAAGCAGGCTATAGAACTAGATTTGAGCTCAAATTAGCATCTATCACATTCTCTTGTAGTCTAGTAGGTGTTCTTCTTTTTCCCTTAAATATGCTTCATCTCAGAAAGGCACCTGCCGTGGTGGCCTCCCATCCTTGCCTTTCATCTGTTTCTGGAAGTGTTGCAGATACAGAAGAAAGGCCAAAGCCTAACACCCTAAGTTCAATCCCCAGTACCACCAAAAAAAAAAAAAGGAGGGGGGGTGTAAGAAGAAAGGCCAAAAGCAAAAGAACGAAGGACAGAGCTGTCTGGGATGGTGAAGACATAGTGTGGCTGAGAGCAGGAGTGGACATGCCCTAGGTTACCCAGTGCCTCAGGCCGAAGAGAGCTGCTTCCTCAAGCCCTGTACACTTGCACCTCCTCTGGGGTGAGGGGACTAGGAGCACCACTATGTGCCCCAGGCAGCCAGGAAGTGAAACAAAATTCTGGGGCAAGCATTTTATTTGTTAATACAAGAATAGAAATTCTGCAATAAATATCATCTAATAAATAACATTTCCAAATAAATAAATATTAATACAACAAACTTAAGAGTCATGAGTGGGTAGGGCTGGGGGAGCAGAGCCTGGGAGAGCTGCCCCCTACACCCCACAATGCTACTGCAATGTAAACTTTCAGGAAACCCGTGGCTGTGTCTGTGGGTTCAGCTGTGGCTACCTTCCCCAGCCTGGGCAACCACAGATACCCTAGGAGAGGTGGTGAATAGGAGGCACCTTGATGCCGGCAAGAAAATTCAAAGCAAGGTCCTTACACACAATGTGGCTTTTTTTTTTTTCCTTGCCACCTGTGTGACTGACTGCCTTGGTGATTTCTGGGTCTTGTCTGTCCCTGTCCCTCTGTCAGTATAGCCTCTTCTGGTTTCTAGGCTACCTCCAGTGCAGGCCACCCCTTCCAGTTTTTTCCCATCTTTTCTTGTTTAGAGTCATTGCCATGTTTGTTTCCTGAACTGGATGTGTAGGTTTTGGGGTAGGAGAGCAACACTCATCTAGAGAAGTGAAGATAGCCAAAGGGCTTCATCTCAGAAAGGCACATGCTATGATGGCCCCCTGCTCTTGCCTTTCATGTGTGCTTCTAGAAGTGTTGCAGGAGGGGCTAGGTGGGTACTAGAGGTGGTAAGCAGGAAGCAGGTGATGAGAGCCATTCCACTCCCTTGAGCATTACTTTTGTGAAAACAGGACATCACTTTGCACCTCTCTCCTCCAAACCCATAGGACTCTGGGAGCTGGGCAAGAGATGAGGCTTATCACACCACATCCCTGTCCAAGGCCAGGGAGGGACAGGGCTCCCAATGTCTGTCTCCTGGTTCACCAAGTATTGGTGTACAGGTTTCTCCTTCCCAGAGTGGGAGCAGGACTTGAGGGGGAAAAGAGGATATAGTAAAGGTCAGAGATCAGAAGCCATGGGCCTCCAGGTGTAGGGTGACTGCAGCTGCTGGAGGCTGCATTTTCTTCTTAAGCCGGTTGAAGTCCTTGGCTGAGCGCCACAGCCAGGTCTGCAGCTCCTTCAGCAGCCAGAAGTCGTCCATCTTCTGGAGGAAGTCACTGGGGGCAGGGCCAGGGGCCCAAATGGGCTCAGTTCCTGGCAGAGGCTGGGGCAGTGGGTAGCCCAGAGCTGCCATGACTCCCGCAATACTTCCCAGGAGGCCCTGGAGGCTGGTACAGAAGTGGGCCAGGCTGCGGCGCAGCTCTGCCGTGGCAGCCTGACGATTGAGGCCACGCAAGTAACACAGAAGGTGGCTATAGGCCTCATAGTTCTGGGTCAACCGCAGTTTGTCATTGAGGCTTCGCCATACTTCCAAGTTGACAGTGGCTCTGGGCAGAGTCTCTGCCCCTAGCCGAGGTGGATTGAAGTCAGGCTCGTTGAAAGGAGGCCCCAGGTAGTTCAGCTGTGAAAAGGAGAGGGCGATGGGGAAGGAGGAGGGCAGAGCAGCCAGCGTACTGCTAGGGATATACCTGTCCCCAAAGCTTCTATTTCACATGTCCCCTGACACTGGCCCTGTTTGCACACTAGGCCTCTCTGTTTGTGGGTCTCCCCTAAGTTTTTCCAACAGGGATGCCATCTGCATGGAGGAGACAGTTGAAGCAGTGAGGGTGATGAGCTTTCCTATGAAGAAGTGTAGAAAGAGAAAACCACGCAGGAGCCACTGAGGAAAGACGTGCTGACTGGCTGAGTGGGCAAGCCTTGGGCGAGTGCCCACCATAGGGCAGAGAGAAGAAGAAGAGTCACGAGGAGCCAGGAGGCCAGGCTGGAGAGGTAGAAGGTGGCCCAGGAGAGTGCAGAGGCCAAGGAAGAGGAGGTTCAAGAAGGCAGCAGTGCTCCACAGTGCGGCTGCAAAACAGCAAGGAGAAGGAGGCTTAGAAAATGCTGTCGAGTTTGGTGAGGAGATGCTTGCCGACCTGGGAGAGAACCGTTGCTGTGGCCTGGAAGCCAGATTGCAGGGGGTTAAGGAGTGAGTGGGTGGAGAGGAAGTGGAGGCAGAGGGTGTAGACCACTCCTTTGAGAAATTTGGCAGGGGAAACCAGGAGAGAAAAAGGGTCGGGAATTAGAGGGGGAAGCAGAGTGAAGCAAAGGTTTTCTGCACAGGGAAACCAGAGAGAGGAAGAAGTTAGTGTCACAGGCAGAGGGGCCATTGGCATTACAGCGCCTCTTTGATGTGTCTGGTCCCTCTGCCTAAGGGACAGGAAACACAAGGGTACTCATTAGCACCGAAAGGTGGGTCAGTGCTATGAGCAGGACTGCAAAAGAACTGAGGCAGGCTCATGAGGGGGCAGGAGGCATGGACAACATAGTATAGGGAAAAGGGCAAGGCCCTTGCCAACCCTCAGGGGAATGGCCAGGGGCCCAGAGAAAGGGATGTGGGAGATGTGTAACTGGGATGGAAAGAGAAAAGAGGGGCGAGGCTTGGGATAGGCAAGGGCCCAGGGGGAGGTTCACACGCTGACAAGCACAGAGACAAACTAATTTCCTCGGTGTATCCTGGGGCTGGAGCCAGCTCCCCCGCCACCCTCCTCCCTTTTCCTTCCCTGGCTCCAGAGTAGGGTCTGGGATGTGGAAGAGGAACACGGGAAGAGGGGGCTGGTTCCCCATGGTCCTTGGCTCCTCTGACCCTTCCTCCTTCTCTTCTGGGCTCCCTGAACATCTCTAGACCACCCTCAAATCCTATGACATAACCACCCTCCACACGCTGAACCCCCTGCCACTAGTGACCTGGGTTCTCTGCAGCCCCCTTCCCCCATGACCCCCCCTAAGCGGCCTGGCTAGGATGGGAGAGGCAGACGGAGAGGCCCATGGGTCCAAAGCAGCAGGGCCCCAGGTCTGGGGGCAGAGGCGAGCTGGAACACAGGCATGGGAGGTGGGGCCCCTCCATCCCCACCCAGCCCCGCCCTTGCAAGAGACACCACAACACGGTGTAAACAGAAGAGACTTCCCCAGCCCCCAGGGGGAGGCAGGCGGCTGGGCTGGCAGCCAGTGGGGCAATGGGCCAAGGCCGGTGCGAGGCCTGCCCACATGCCTAGTCCTGGGGCCAGGGATGGGGAGTGGGGGGGCACCTAAGAGGGAAGGGCAGGAGATGGGCGAGACAGGGAGACTGCCTGGAGCCAAAGGGTCCTCCTCACCACCCCATCATTCACCAGGACCCTCTACCATTAGCTCTCTCTTTCCCCAAATCTTTTGCTCACTCTGCCCAATGCCCAGACTCCTAAGCTGGATACTCACATAGGTCCCAGCCAAGCTGCGGAGTTGGTGCTCCAGGTAGCGGGTGAGGTCATAAGTTTTCTGGATGGAGGGGCCAGGTCCTGGGTCCCCTGTGCGATTGAGAGCTGGCACTGCAGGGAGGTTCCAGAACACTGTGCACAGGCAAGCTAACATCCCCCACGAGTCCCCTGTGGACAGGATGAGCAAGAAGCATGAGGGTGGGATCAGACCCAAGTGGGAAAGCAGCTGGCAGCCCCTCAGGTGTCTATCCCCATTCTGGGCTGGGGGAGGGGTATAGGGTTAGACACCAGATGGGAGGCAGAGAAGATGAAGAAGAAATGCTCCTGGCCAGAGAGAGAGGGGGAGAGGATAAGTGGTGTGTGTGTGTGTGTGTGTGTGTGTGTGTGTGTGTGTGTGTGTGTGTAGGATTTAGCATTTCAATGTCTATCAGTAGGTATTTAAGAGTATATCTGTGCCGGGCGTGGTGGCGCAGGCCTGTAATCCCAGCAC
>PVKA01041663.1:0-17929 GCA_004027165.1 Ctenomys sociabilis | reverse complement strand
TCTTTTTTTTTTTTTTTGTCTTTTTTGAGACAGGGTCTCACTGTGCAGTTCAGGCTGGCCTTAAGCTCACTTTGTAGCTCAGGCTGGTCTCAAACTCACAACAATCCTCCTGCCTCAGCCTCCCTAGTGCTGGGATTACAGGCATGCGCCACCACGCCCGGCAGGCGCCGTCTTTTAAGGCGCGGCTATTCGCAGCTCTCTACAGACAAGATCAGGTGCAATCAAGGTGGTATGGCTGTGGAAATTTGCTGCTCCCTGCAAAATCCCTAAAGGTCTTAAAGATACCATAAACCTGTAATTTGGGGTCCAGGCTTTTCACCGGTGAATGGGTCATCACCCATGGCCTCCTGTAGAAACAGCCACCTAACAAACTGAGCTTTGTGCTATGTACGAATCCACAAATTCCACAGACTTCCACCCCCAAAATGTGAGTACTCCCAACTGAGGGCCATACCTATATTACTCTCTGAATGCTCCCACTCCCTTCTCAGTGTGTGCTTTTTTCTAAATAAATCTTTTCTATGCCTCCTATTGATGAGTCCTGGATTTCTTTTTTCTGTGACCCAGAGTCAGCCAGGTCTGTCCAGGTGGGGTGACTCGTGGTTTCCACCTTCTCATGGGGAACCTCGTCAGACTGCCTGATGATAGCCCTGCCTTGCTCACACTCTGGAGTTTTCCTAATCCTAATCCTAATCCTAATCCTATCCCCCACACATCTGCTCTGGCAGTGAGACTTTGCCCCCCTGAGGCACAGTCTCACTGCTCCCATTGGAGCTGGCTGATCACAGGCTGCGGTCAAGGAAATGCAGATGGTAGCCAGCATGCAGCCCCCGAGCCTGGGTCAGAGGAGCCAATCAGTGCCTTCTATGCAGCTCTCTTGGGACACTCACCCTGGTGGCCTGCACTACTCTGAGAGAAGTCTGACCACCCAGTTAACACCATCCAAAAAGTCTGTGCATAGGTTCTTGGCCCACAGGCCTGGTTGAGACAACTGTCCAGCCCCTATCCAGGCCCCAGGTGTGTGAGTAACGCCCCTCCCACCCACTGAGCACTCCAGAGAACTTGGTCCACACCAGGGGTGCAGGGTGCGGCCCAGCCTGGGCCTTGATATCTCTCCTGACCCATGGCACCACTGAGACATGAAAATGGTGCTCTGGTGACTTGGCTCTGGGTTGGTTTGTTCTACAGCAATAGACTAGCGGTCAGGAAATCTGAGTCACATGATGGCCACAGCTCTCCTCTCTCCTTCTGTCCCCATTTTAACTCTGCCACAACTTTTGTAGAAATGACAACTTATAAGAAAATTGCTAGTTTTCTGCAGGAACACACCAGCTATAAATTCAACAGCCTCAGTAGTCGTCACTGTTTGGCCCTAAGGACCTCTGGTGGTTCTCACCAGGAGCGCCCCACCACCCACCAGACATGCGGGCCAGAACCTGGGAGAAGATCGCCGATACTGCTCGTGGTCAAGTGGCTCTGAAAAGCACATGACACAATTATGAAGTATTAAGAGAAAACCTAAGCCGGGCATGGTGGTACACACCTGTAACTCCAATACTCTGAGAGACTGAGGTAGGAGGGTAATGTACAAGCCCAGCCTAGCAAGACCTTGTCTCAAAGACTTAAAAATAAAAGCCACTTGGTGGCTCTGTGTGAAAGCCCTGGATTTAATCCCCAGACCCCCCGCCCCCCCGCAACGACGCATATACAAAGAAAAGAATATGTATGCGATAGTTGTTAGATGTGGAGAAATGTGCATAATATAAAACTTGCCATCTCAAACCCGTTTTAGATGTACAACTTCGTGGCAGTAAGCACAGCACACTGTTATGCCACCATGTGCCATCCACACCAGAACTGTTTCATCTTGCAAACCTGAAATGCAACCAATTAAAGCACCCCCCACCCCCCCCAACCCCAGTTTCCTGGCAACACTCTTCTGTCTTTGTGAATTTGACTGCTTTAGGAACTGTATGTAAATGCAGTCTTACCCTATTTGTCCTTCTTTGTGGCTTATTTTGTTTAAGGTTCTTTGGAGTTTAACATCTTCAAAGAATTTTCCTCCTTTGTAAGGTGAAACAATACTTCAATGTCTGTATATACATTCTGTTCATCTGTTAGCAGACTCTTAGGTTCCTTCTACTTTTTGGTTATGTGAATTACACTGCTAGGAACTTGGGTGTTGTACAAAGACTGGTTCAAAAAGCTGTTTTCAATCCTTGTGTGTATATGTGTGGAAGTGGAACTACTGGACTGTATGGTAGAACCATTTTAATTTTTGGAGGGACATTGTACTGTTTTCCATGGTGACTTTATCATTTATACTCCCACTAGCAGTGCTCAACAATTTAAATTTCTCCCTAACTTCACCAGCACTTGTTACCTGGGTTTTCCTGATAGGTGTTCAGTGGTATCTTATTGTAGCATTCATTTGCACTTCTTTAATGATTAGGGGTGTTCAGCATGTCTTCATGTGCTCATTGGCCATTTGTATGTCTTTGGAGAAACATTTGGACTGGCAGGTCCTTTGCCTATTTTTAAAATTGGGTGTTTGGGGTTTTATCATTATTGTGTTATAAGAGTTCTTTGTATATTCAGAATATTAATCCCTTCTCAGCTTGCAGATATTTTGCTCTGTTTAGGAGCTTCCCAGCAACAATCTTATGGGCTAAGAAAGGCTTTTCCAGCGTGACACCAAATCAAATTAGTGGTAGATGTGACCACCTAAAAATAAGGGTTAGCTATAATTAAAGACAGCATAAATCAAAAGACAAATGATATAGGGAAATAATGTTTTTAACATATAGCAGGTAAAATGCAATTAACAACAACAAAGAACACCAAGGCAAAAGAAACATGTTGTTATATAAGAAAAAAGATACCATGAAATGTCTAGTGCAAGCAAAATTAAATCTCGCCTTTTTTAAAGCCCTCTGGGTTCAGGAAAAGAGACACTTAGAGCTCTCTCTAATTCTAGTCCCTAATTAATGAGCCCCTGAGCATTCCTGGCAGTTGCTAACTACTTAGTGCACCCCCCTCCCATGCGATGTAACCATCGGAAGACTATCCATACCTTTGTAGAAATGCAACCTGTAAGAAAGTTGTTAGTTTTCTCACCAACTACAAATTCAGTAGCCTTGGAAATTGTGCAGCGCTTGGCTTTAATGATGTGTTGTGTTTTTCATTTGAGGAGCAATTCTTTCTGAGAGCTCATTTCTTACAAGTAAACAGCTTCCTGTTGTAAATGCCATTATCCCTGAATCTGCAATTCACTGATAATTAAACACAAATTAAAATATCAAGGTACCATTTTCATTTATTAAATGGGTGATTTTATTTTTCCAAGACTTTGTTTCATGTCACATAAATAAGCAATAAATCGGGAGCACCTACATGACCAGTGGGTAATTTGATCATATTTATCGACAGCTTTGAAAACACACCCTTTAAATCTTATAATTCTTCTAGCAAATCAACCAATGGATATAATAAGATCATATACCCCAAAATTAAAACACTAAAAATGTCATCATTTTGCAAGTGGTTAAATACATTTTCTAAGGATATTTAATACACTGGGAACACGCTCTTGGTTTAGTGGAAAATTTAGAAACTGGAAATTTTGACATCAAAACCATATGCACGACCTTTGGAAACCCAGAAGAAAAAGAAAACATATTATTTACTTTCCTTCCCTTTTAAAAAATTTTTGTTTTGAAGTGCGGAAAGAAATTCTATTCTGCTGATCTTTAACAACCGAAACACTAAAACTCATTAAGTTCAGTTAACTTGGAATTATGCACAACACATAACTGGGACACATACTTGAAATGAGATATAACAGCACGCTGTGTTGAGTGAGCAAGCGTGGATGGGGAGGTTGAGAATGAAGTACAAGAAGGCTGGAGGCAGACAGCATTGAGGGAAGACTGCAGGAGAGCGGGCAAGGACGGAGACCAGCAGGCAGACCCGGAAGCCCCGAACGACCAAGGGAAATCAGTCCGTTCCTCACTTTCCCCTCTTTCCCCCTCTCACACACCTAAACTGTTGTACAAGAAGCTTGATAATAGAAACCAGCGAAGAAGCTCTCTGAAGTGACAGGAACTCAGCCTCTTCTCAGGTACATGTACCGAAGCCGACAGCAGTGGTGTTCATATCAAATCCTTGTCAACAGAGCCTTGCAGGAAAATGCAGGCTGGAATTTGTAAATGACATCAGAGAGATCTTAGAAGTTGTGATCTCGGTTGTTCTGGAGGGAAAACAAATCTTGCTGTAAATGGCTCAAATGACTTCAGGGGAAATTGCTAATAAACATTGTACTCGGACTCCCACCTCCAGGAGGTAGGGCCATCAGGCCAGCTAACTGAATTATTTATTAGGGTTCTAATTTAAAAGAATGGAGCCAGTTTAAAAAAAAAAAAAAAAAAAGGCAGGGTAGGGGAGAAGGCAAGGACTGGCTGAAAGAAAAGAACAGCCTTTTATTTACAAAGCCACGCACACACGCACACACAGGTGCAGGTCTCTAATGTGAACAGCCCAACCAGCAAATTAAGAAAGTCTAGGAAAGACTAAAACTAGGAGTAATTGGCCCCGGCAGGCACAGGAGACAGCAGTGCTGGCAAGCCTGCTGGCTTTCATCGATAGAGAACTTGCTACCCTGGCTAGGGTTTTGAGTTGCTGGGTCAAAGGAGGTCTGAAGTCTCTCAAAAGAGCCTTAGACTGTGGATTTCCCTGGTATGAGGACTCTTTACAAGTTAAAGCCCTCCAAGAAGTCTGTGCTGTGTACTAAGGAAATGTCCCAGATTTGGAGTCAGACTAGTGCCACACACACACACGGTAGAATTAGCACTTGGTAGCTGGGAAATAAAGCAGGGTTCTTTGGCCCATTAGGAGACAAAGTGATCAAGTTAACAGCTCAGTAACTCAGCCACCTGTGGAGAGAGTCCAAGCGGCTATTTGACACCTGTAAGCCCTGGGTCTGGTGTACATTTCAGGAACCTCAGGACCTCTGATTCTTACCTGGTCGCCCCTTCCATAACTGAAAGTGACACAAGCTCTGAGGTGGCTGAGAACCTCGGAGTAAGGGTGTAGGGGAAGCTGGGTAACTGCAAGACTCACCAAATAAACACATGCCCCTTTCCTGCCTGTTTCTTGAAAAAGTGGCTTCAACCAAGGTGTTGGGACCTTCCTGTGGACAGAATATGCCAGGATGTAAATGATACTGTTGCAGGCATCTGAGTTAGACAAAATATTGCAGGCAGGCAGGGGCAAGGCCCTCAAAGGAGTCATTCGGGGGAAGAGGTGCCTTACAACTGTGGGAGAAACAGCTGGGATGTTACAAAAGATAAGACAAAGGCACCTACAAACCTCCCTAAGGATAAACACCAGGGATCAATATTCTAAGCAGGTCTCTATCACCTTGAGAAAGCCAAGAAGCTTCACTAACCCAGAGCCCTATAGGAAATGGCCTGTTCTGTATTCATACCTGCTTGCTATGTGACTTACTTCTTCATTTGATCCTGATTTAATCAATTTTACCTGAGCAATTTTACACATATTCTTTTTTTCTTCAGGTGTGTGTGTGTGTGTGTGTGTGTGTGTGTGTGTGTGTGTGTGTGTGTTCAGGGTCTCACTATGCAGCTCGGACTCCTAGTGATCCTCCTGTTTTCAGCTTCCCTAGTGCTGGGATTACAGGCATGCACCACCACACCCAGACTCCATTGCCAGCTCAGCGTGACCCAGGGGGCAGGGCTTTACTCATATTCTTATTGGTTGACTATAGTTTTGCTCCACCTCATGCTCACTTTGTGAGGTCCCATGTTTCCCAGTTTGGACCCACCTCACATCATGGATTTGCTCTATAAAAAAAAATCCCTGAAAAGGCAGGGTCTTTTAGCAATCCATTTGGGACCCTTTGTCTCTCAGACAGAGGCTTTATTTCTCTCAGTAAATGTATTCTGCTCTTAGACTCCACTGTTCCTAAAATTCATTCTCCAATTTTATTTATTTACTTATTTTCTAACACATTTGGTTGTTATAGGGTTTCTCTACACAGCGTGGACTCATAGTGATCCTCCTATTTTTAGCCTTCCCAGGACTGGGATTACAAGCACGTGCCACTACACTGGGACTCTGTGGCTGGCTCAGCCCACTCTGGGGTGGGGCTGTTGTGGCATGTGGCACCAGAGTGAACCATAGTCCCTGCATTTGCCTGCTCTTGTCTGAGCAGGCATTTTAGTCTCATCGGCCATCATTCTCCAAGAGAGCACAAACTTGTCCTAGATTATCTAGCAGCTTGAGAGTGTCTTTCCTCTATTTCAACAGGAGGACAAATGACCCTCATCCTGAAAGTGGCAGAATCCTGTGGATAAGAGGGTCAGGACCAAAAAGCCCTTCCCACCCACAAGAGGGTGAGTATAGCTATGTCCCTGTCTGGGAGATGGCAGGGACAGGACAGTACACAGACTTCATGAAGAAGTCAGCATATGGAAGGAAACCCCCAGGGAAGTAAGAAAAAGGGAGGGAGATAAATTTGACAGCTTGTTGCTGTCCTAGCTTCCTTAGCAAAGATAAGATCTGGTTTGAGTTTAAGAAGAGACAAGTCTATTGTCTACCTAAGATGTTTGTCTTACTGTATTTCTTCTGTTGGCAAGAGCAAGGAAGAAGTTGTTTTGGGTAAACACTATTTAAAGTAGTTGTTTCTCATAGAGCAGATTTGTAAACTGGATACTGACAATGGAAAAAAACCAAACCCACAAACCCAGTCCACAGTGGCAACCTTCCCTGTGCAGAGCTTCAGCTGTGTTTTCTTGGAAATGCAGACATCTATGTCAACAGAGCCCAGAGGACTCACTCCATAGGGGAGGTCAGGAAGAGCAGGTGGGCCTGCCCTGCTGTCACACTGGCTTCCTTAGCAAGCGGACACACTGACCTCTCCCAGAAGGCTGTTTAAAATTGCTAGACAAATTGCAGATCTGGGAGTTTAAAACATGTGGGCTAAATAGTTCCCAAATTAAAGTGGTTTATGGGGAAGAAAGCTGGGATTGTTCTCAAAAGATGGTTGCAGGGGGTTCTTGGGTCTGGCTATTTCACGGGAACCCCTGGGGAGATTTTAAACAAGACGCAGACCTATTCAAGAGCACCACAGCCAGGATTGCTGGGACATGACCATTGGCATCTTTTACAAAGCTTTCGAATTGACTCTCACAGGAACCAGCATAACTAGTGACACCACAGAGCAGGGTTTTCTGAACTGGACAGGGCACAGGAATCACCTGGCACGACCTGGAACTCCGTGTCCACTCAGGGCAGGGGTGCGCGGGGACCACAGAGTCTGTGTCTAACAGAATATGGATGACCCCAAATCTCCCAATCTCTCAGGTCTCCCTCCTGAGGTCTCACTGTGGGTGACAGCTAAAATCCTTGTTATCATTTTGGTAAACTTTTTCTTCTAATGTACAAGAGGAGGATAGAGTAAGTAATCAGACCAGAAGAACAGAAGTCAAATGCTACTATAAGAAGTTTCTGAGGGGCTGCCCAAATAGCTTAGCAGATTAAAGTGCCTGCAAGCAGGCACAGGGGCCAGGGGTTCCATCCTGCACCCAGGGCACACACAACTGAGATGGTAATTGAGACTGGGAGTGGTGGCACACACTTGTAATCCCAGCTCTTGGGAGGCTGTAAACAAGTGGATCACTACGAGTCAGATCTAGTAGTGAGACTCTGAACACCTCGTAGACCCTTCCCTAAAATAACCCCCCCCCAAAAAAAAGTTTCTGGCTGGGATGGTAGCTCAGGGGTAGAGCATTTGCTTATCATGCATAGGGCCTGGGTTCAGTTCCTAGCCCCCTCCCTCCATTTCTGATTTCAATGACATTTTTATGCAAATATTATTTCAACAGATGAGTGGGTAAACAGAATGTAGTATAATAGAATATTTAGCCATAACAAGAATGAAGTTCTGATGCGTCCTAGAACATGCATGACTGTTGAAAAATGCTGAATGAAAGAAACCAGTCACAGAAGACCACAGGCTGCATGCTCCATTCATGTGAAGCGTCGACAGTGTCTTTATAGAGCAGGAGGCAGATTAGTGGATGCTCAGGCCTGGGGATAGGAGAACAGGGGAGTGATGGGGGTTATGGGGTTTCTTTTGGAGGTTATGAAAATGTTATAAAATTGTATTAAGCACTGTTGAAATGTATGAAGGGTATAGAGAACCCTTCCTTTGTTTTGGCCTGGGAAGTTTCTATTTGTAATCCCATAGAAAAGTAACTGGAATTCTAGAGAGTTTATTCCAATGTACCACTCCTAGTAAAACCACGGCATAAAGACACAATTATATATACAAAATGGTGGGGAGCCCAGGGGGTCCCAAGTCCAGCTCCTATGAATGCTAACCAGAACAAAGGCCCTGGCCTAGAGCCAAGCCTGGCTTTTATTAATTCATGAAGAAGGGCATGGCTTGAACTGCAAATGGCAGGCGGTACGCGAGCGCCATGAGCGGGGCTAGGTAGCAGGCCTGAAGTCACCTCTGCAGTATGCAGAAAGAAGGGTCTGCAGAAGAAGTAATCTGCGGAACACAACTGCGATGGTATCAAGGTTTTGCCTTGGGAAGCCACAGCTCTTATTCCAGCCCACAGCATGGGGCACGGCTCTCCATCCCACCACAGCTCATAAATGTGTGTTTTGGGATCCAGCAGATCTGGGAAGCACTGCTCGGTAGCTTGCTTCAGAGACTGTCATCAGCACCATGCAGAGCTGGACTGCTTTGCATTGCTTACGGCCAACAGAAAGGATGGGGAAAAGCCCAACCAGCTCCACACACAGAGATGCATGGAAATAGGGCCAGCTTCAGCTAAACGGAGACAACTGTTCTTCTTTCAAGGAGAGTGTCCAGGTGGTCCTCCACAATACCTGAGCTCTATCGCTTTTTTCCCATTTGCTGGAGCTTGAACCCGGAGCAAGTTATTCCTCACCAACTACATCCCAGTTCCTCAACTAAATCTTAAAAAGTACCAGAGGGCTAGGGAGATAGTTCAGTGGCAATAAGTACCTACCTGGCAAGTGTATAGTCCTTAGTTCAATCCTTGGTACCAAAAAAAAAAAAAAAAAAAAATTACTAAACCTTTGTGGTGCATATCAGTGAAATGTACACAGAAGGCATAACATTATAATGTATTATATATTGTATTATTTCTATGCGTGCACTACATAAAATATAAAGATTACATAAGGACTTTTAGGAGCAGCTGATTAAAAAAAAGAAAAAAAAGTTCAGCAGGAAAATACAAGATATGTACAGCCGGTTCACAAGAAGAAGCCAGGGGAGCCCATGCAAGGTCTCCCTTCGGTTTCCAGTCTCCTTGGAAATCAGGGAAATGAGCACTGAAGTATCAACAGAGAAAGCTGTAAAGATCAGCACGAGAACAACACACCAGAGGCCAAGCTGGAGAAACAAGACTCTTCACAGGCTGCTGGTGGGCACGTAGACTGGTCCAAAACCTTTGAAAGCTGTTCAGCAATATTTTGGCAAATTTGCAACAGTGTGTATCCAGTAACTTTCTAGTACGGACTGACAAGAAAGACCCATTTTTTCCAGAGGTGTGCACAGGAAATATCTTTCTTCCTGTTCTGGGAAGGAGAGGTGACCCGAAGGCTGTGGTAGCCATCCTCCTGACCTTTGCAAATGGGATGGCCCCAGCCGGCCTTGAAACAGAAGTTGTGGGGCAGTGCTGGTGGCGCAGTGCCCTCCCTGACGGTGGCGAGCTGGGCGGGCCCCGCCCTCTCCCTGCCGCCCCTCTCGGTCCTCTGCTCCTGCTCTCCTCGGTCCTCTGCTCCTGCTCTCCTCGCTAAGCTCTCTGCAGTCGCAGGGCCTTGCCCGTGCCCCTCTCTTTACTTGGGGCACTTCTCCCTCCCCTCTACCGTTCTTTCCTGTGTTACTTTATGGCTCAGGGTCGGTGCCGCAGGAAAAACTTACTCACTTTCCACGCCAGGCCAGTGCCCAAGTCGCACTTCTCTTCACACCTTATGGGCCCTAAGAAGTCTTGAGTCAAAGGTGCTGCTTGAGTAACCCTTGCACGGTGCTGCCCTCAAGCGACAGATCTGGGCAATGCAACAGTTAACTAGCGTTCACGCTTGTGGTTGCGGGATCAAATCAGATTCCCAATGAATAATGCTGGGGGGAAAAAGCTTGAGAAATAGGGAGCGAGATTTATCACTTCAGAGAGGGGAAATGTGTGCTTCTCAATAGGCTCAACCAGAGCACCTTGCCCTATTTAGCTCTCTCTGGATTTCGGCTTTTACTTCACTCTTGCTAAATTGCCTGTGCTGGACTCAATGTCCCACACTCAAGTGATTCTCCTGCCTCAGCCTTCCAAGTTCATTAGGCCTACAGGTGCATGCCATAACGCCTGACTTCCCCTGGGGGTCCGGAGTTCAGAATGGTTTCCTGATTCCTTCAGAACGTTCCAGGCCGTTCAAACCACATAGGGACTTGTCCTCCCCTTCCCCAGGTTCCTCCTCTCAAGAAATCAGGGGATCCTTCGTGAAAAGCAAATTCCATGCTTTTTGGTTTTTCAAGAAACCAGATGAAGGAAACTCTTTATATAGCAAGAATACTAAGTACCTGATAAATTAAATAATTTGGCCAAAGTCACTCCGGAATGTGAATCTGTTCCTGACTCCAAAGTCCTAAAATCAGGGATGAACTTATTTTAAGAAGCCAGAAACAAGCCGGGCGTGGTGGCGCATGCCTGTAATCCCAGCACTTGGGAGGCTGAGATAGGAGGATTGTTGTGAGTTCGAGACCAGCCTAAGCTACAAAGTGAGCTTAAGGCTAGCCTGAACTGCATAGTGAGACCCTGTCTCAAAAAGACAAAAAAAAAAAAAAAAAAAAAAAAAACCAAAAAAAAATTAAAAAAAAATAAAAAAAAAAAAAAAAAAAAAAAAAAAAAAAAAAAGAAGCCAGAAACACTTGCAAGTGAACTCTCATTAAAAAAAAGAAAATACATTGATAAAAACAAACTTCAATACAGGCCCTTAGAAAGCATTTACCTTGTAATCCAAGAATATGAGAAGGCTGAGACAGGAGGAGTGCAATGTTCAAGCCTGAGCAGTTTAGCAACTTAAGAGAAACTATCTCAAAAAAAGAGCCGAGGGTGTGCATGGTGTGAAGGCCCTGGGTTCAACCTCCCTACACACACACACACACACACACACACACACACACACACGAGAGAGAGAGAGAGAGAGAGAGAGAGAGACAGAGAGACAGAGAGACAGAGAGACAGAGAGACAGAGAGACAGAGAGAGACAGAGACAGAGACAGTGATAGACAGACAGACAGACAGATAGAATAAGCAGACTCTCACTCAGAAAAGCACCATACCCAAAGACGGCGCACCAGCACACCAGACAAGAGAGCAGGATGTTGAGGCTCTTTCCTTTAGTACCTGACCACTCAAAGCATGGAAGAAGTGCGAGCACAAGGGTGTCCGCAGCTGTGTTAGTGGGATCTTTCCTAAGAGAAAAAAAGGAAGTCAATGTTTTTGCTTTTGTCAGAAAATCAGTATCAGAATGAGAGAGGAAAAGAGAAACTTAAGGAGCATGCTCATAAGTGGGTCTCCAATATAAGGAAGGGGACAGGATCCAGAAGCCCCAAAATTCAGCCAGATTCCTAAGAGGACAGAGACCAGAAATAGAAGTAACACTGCCATTCACCAACATTTGTGGTGCAGTTTGGGTTAGGAGAATGAAGCCTGGGTGCTAGCCAATCCCTGGCCCTAATTCAGCACTAATTCAATATGCACCCACCTAAAAATTTGATCACAGGTCACAAGAATAATAATGCTATTTTTAAAATAAGAGGCCAAGTGCCCAGGGAAGTGTCATCTATGGAAAGTGCCCTCTAGTGGACTCAAGGGTCCTAGTTCACTGGGGCCAGGACTCCCCAGGAAAAGCCTCTTACCTCAATGGAAGCAGTTACTTTTTTAACAAGGGCCTTCTGGGGTTTTACCTGAACAGTGAATTTGTGGATTTAAAAGAATGGCATTTTGTTTTAAGATTCCTTGTAACACAAGGAATTCCATGACTATAACATAAATCATTCCATGACTGTCGACTTGCAGCACCACCATTGCAACTATTAGTAAAACAGTTGCTTTTTGCAAAACAAAATTCTACTTTTGCAAAACAAAATTCTACTTTTTTATAGTGAAACTGGTAGGAGAGACTTACACTTTCTTGGTAAATAAAATTTTCACATCTGTGGGATTTATTTGATGTCTCTAGTGTAAAGGAATTCATAATAAAGGTTAGAAAGTAGTTTTAAAAAGTGAGATTGATTTCGTATCTGTATATGCAGAATAGCTAAGGTAGATATATAGCTACTTTTGCTTAATTCAATGAGAAGAAATAAACACTAATAGTGTTTGGACAGGATAACCTGTCTGCATCTTGTACTATGGGTAACCATTAAGAAGATAACAATGCACAATGTATTAATTATTGAAACTGCCCTATTAGTCAGCTTTGAAATTGTCTCATTGCTATTTGTTTCTCAACAAAATAAAATTAAAAAAAAAAAAGAAATAAATATAGAACAGAAAAGAAAATGAGGTTGGAAACCTAAACTGCAGCCATCCTTTTGAAGGGGAATTTGGCAGTGTCTAATGTAATATAAAGCATTATCCAGGTGTGGAGGCATGTGCCTATAATCCCAGCTACTTAATGGCACATGTCTGTAATCCCAGCTACTTAATCTAAACAACTTGGGAAGCTGAAGTGAGACCCTGTCTCAAAATAAAATTTAAGAAGTGTTGAGATGTAACCCAATGGGGAAGCAATTGCTTTGCATGTGCAAATCCCTGAGATAAATCCTCAGAACGGAGAAAAAAATATGTGTGTGCATGTGTATGTGTGTGAACACACAAGAAACACATACTTCTGAGTTAGCAGTTCCACTTCTGGGATTTTATACCTAAAAGAGTTTGTTCATGTAAGTGAGTAGACACATATGTGCAAGAATGTTTATTGTAGCAATTATAGTAATAAGAGAAACATAGAAAGCACCTAGCATCCTTAGTAAATTCAAGAAAAGTTGTAGTACATAATGTATATATTTAGGGGTCTTGCTTGTTAGCTTAGTTGTTTAAACGCCTGTTGGGGCAAACCCAGTCAGGCACGGGGGACTGCGATTTGATCCCCAGTTCCCCATGTCTTACCGGACCCACTCATAAGGCAGCCTGAACCAGCCCAAAAAATAAATCCCATAATGTATATATTTAAAATGATGTGAGCATTCCATAAATGTTGCTTTGGAAAGCTATTCCATATTAGACTGTTGTATTAGTTAGGATTCTTTAGAGGAACACAATAGAAAACATTGTATACTTATGCAAGGGGATTTCTTAGGTAGATTCACAGGATTGGGGCAAGAGAGGTCTCTATGGCCACCTGTGTACTGCTCAGCCAGAGGTCCATGAGCTGCGCAGCCCAAGGCAGAAGCCACAGAGCAAGAGTGAGCAAGGAATATCACTGGTGTGAGCTGGTCACAAAGCTAAGGAAACTAAGACAGCCATCTAAGGATGGTGCCACTAAAAGACACATCACTCAGACAGACTAGAGCTCTTTGAAAGCAGGCCCTTCCTTCATTCTCCTAATATTCCCTCCAACCTATTAGCCTGTTGGGTGTCACCCACAAGTGGAGTGGCTCTTCTGTCTTGGTTTGCTGGCCTGGAGATGCCCCAAGGAGAGAGGCAGAGCTGTGCTTTACTAACCTAGCAAACATTCCTTACTCTAATTAAGCTCTCGGGAATAGTATCACCTCTCAAAATATGCATTATCAACAATGCATTCATGAAAGTTTGCCAAGAGGATTGCACAAGGAGCATAACACTGAGTTAGAAATAACTTACCCCATACTTCTCTACTGTAAATGTATACTTTAGCATAATGGTAGCTGGGTGTGCATCTCAGTAGCTGCACCTGGGGACATTAAGCAGTCTTCATATTTATCCACTTGGTGTGATGACCAGCAGGGTGAGTGCACATGTGCAAAAGTGTCACACTAGGATTTTATCCATATAATAACAGGTTTTTGCATGTGCTTACCAAAGCATCAGAGGGTAAAATACACCCACCCACACCTCTCTTCTGTTCTGTAAATGTATATTTGGGCATACATGGAATGTAGATGTGACTCCCAGCAGCTGTGCCTGAGGAAAGCAAAAAAACCAATCTGTGCATTTACCTACTTGACAGCTGAATGTCAAACTTGTGTACAAGACTGTCAATACAGCAACAGATGAGTTTTATTTATGAAACGCTCATTGCTAAATTTCTGTACATTTAAGATTTTTTAAAAAACAAATTTCTAGTAGAAGCAGCCAAATTCAATACAATGGACATGGAAAGAAAAACAGATTTTCAAGTTTTGGAGGAGATACAAATGAATGATCAGATATTTTATGCATGTAGGATGAAGATGATAATGACTTTGGCATTGGCCATGCAAGCCAGAGTTCCTGTGGCAGTGGAATGGAGCAAGAATCAGCTGATACAAACATCAATGATACTGAGGAAGCAGATCTCCTTGATTCAGTAATATGAATCAAGAAAACAGTAATATGAATACATATTGTACTAGTAGAAATGATATAAAATAGTCACACAAAAAACAAATGGAACAATCCAATATTAGAACTAGGTCCAAAAATATAGTAAGGATCTTGTTGGGGGTGAAACCTATTGGGCTGAATGGCAGCACTGCCATTCAGTGTTGGAAATCATAACAGATGAAGCTGGGTGTGGTGGTGCATGCCTATAATCCCAGCACTCGGGAGGCTGAGGCAGGAGGATTGTTCTGAGTTCGAGATCAGTTTGAGCTACAAAATGAGCTTAAGGCCAGCCTGAACTGCACAGTGAGACCCTGTCTCAAAAAAGAAAAAAAAAAAAGGAAATTGTAACATGAAATGCTACAAGATGTTGTGAGGTGTACAAATGCTGAAAGGCAAGTGGAATGTTCTCTGTGAACCAATAGCCATATTCAAAAAAATGTATTTATGACACCTCAGTAGCTGAACTGAAAGCATTCATAGGTCTGCTGTACTTACCAGGGCTTTCCATGGGTAACTGAAGGAAAGTAAAAGGACTTCTAGAAAAGCAGTGGGTGTAGGCATGATCACTGTAGAAAAACAATGATACTGAGGAAATTTGGTTTCCTTCAAAATTGCCCTGAGCTATCTCGCTGGCCCTATTAAGCTATTTATGCTTTGAATGTTCATATAAGAGAAACCATGCAATATCTAACATGTGTCTGATTTATGTCACTTAACATAATGATCTAAGTGTACATCTATTTTCCTCCTAATGACTCAGATTTATCCTTCATAGCTAATTATGTATAAATGCCAGTTTCTTCATCCATTCTTCTGTTGATGAGCACATAAGCGGCTTCCAAGATTTAACTATTGTGAATTGTGCAGCTATAAACATTGGTGCCTAATAGGTTCCTTTACAACTGTGTCTGGTTGCCCCCCACCCCCCACCAGTTTGCCACTGAGGTTTTCATTTGCATTTCTCTGATTAGCGCTATAGAGCATTATTTCACATGCATGTTGGACATTGTGTTTTGTTTTCAGAAATGCCAATTTTGATCTACTACCCATTTTTTTTCTATTAAATATTTTTAGTTTCTTGTACGTTTGACTTGTACTTTAGCTGCTTGTCAGAGTTAGAGTCGGCTAGGATCTCCTCCATTGTGTAGGTTGTCTCTTCATTCTGTTGTTTCCTGAAGCATTTATTCTGTTTTCTTCTAGTTTTAAGTCTTAAAATCTGTACTCGTTTAATTTTTTTTTTTTTAACATAGCGAAGAGACAGGGTGCACTTTCATTCTTTAGCATGTGTGCATTCAGTTTTCCTAGTATCAATTATTGAAATGACTGTACTTTCTCCTATGTATGTTCTTCCACCTTTGTTGAAAGTCACTTGAAGAGCCTGTCCGGGGCTGCTGGGTCCTGAACTGACCCAGAGCGCAGGCCCAGCACAGAACCCTTCACAGAACTCCCTTCAAAGTGGCTAGAGGTAAGACCCACCCAGCTGATTCAGGAGCAGAACATCTTGCCAGTGTGACACAAAGGGTTCATCTGCAAGGCTGCAGCAGGAAGAAGTGGAGCACAGCAGCCAGACCCAAGCCACACCCACCTGGAGGAGTCTGAACTTAGTAGATTTGGACCTGGTGCTAAGGTAATAACTCAATCTAAGCTCTACACCAAAGGTCAGAAGTCAGTGGTATACAAAAATGACAAAGAGAAGGAACAAAAAGCAGTCTCAGGCCCTTAGTCCACCCAGTATAAATGCAGAAGACACATTTGTGTCTCTGCTAGAGGAAACTGGACATCGCACACCTGAAATCTCTGAAATAATAGCATTGGAAGTAAAGAAACAACTGCAGAAAGGTACAGAAGAAATTATATCAGAAATAATTTCTGAAGTAAAAAAAGTAGTGATAACTATAATCAAAGAAGTACTAAGTGCTTCTAAAGAATACACTGATAAAAAGATAGAGCAGAATATAAAAATGACGGAATCCCTGAATAAGCAAATAGGAAAGAAATAGAATGTATGAACCAGATTCAAAGTGATATACAGGAAATTAAAACCTCAATCACAAGTTGGCAAATCCATTTGAGTGAAAGTGACAATAGACTTTCTGACCTTAAAGACACCATTGCAGGGAGTGAAAAAGTAAGCAAAGATCTCTGAAAAATAGCTAGGATGCAGGAAAAAATAATTCAACACCTGGAAGATGATGCAAAGACGAACAATGTGAGACTAATAGGCGAAGGAAGGAGTCAATAAAAATGATATAAAAATAATATAGGCAGAAGTAATAGCAGAAAACTCCTCAAATATGGGGCAACAATCTGACATTCAGGGAACCGAAGCATATAGAACTCCAAATAACATCAACCCGATTAAAACCACTCCCAGATGTATAATAAAGATCCCAGAAATTCAGTACAGGAACAATATACTAAAAGCTGCTAAACAAAAGAAACAGATCACATTTAAAGGAAAACCCATCAGAATAATGGCAGATTTCTCTTCACAAACCATCAAGTCAAGAAGAGCATGGGGCAAAGTACTTCCAGTCTTGCAAGAAAACAAATTCCAACCCAGACTGATATACCCTGCAAAGCTGTCTTTCAAGTATAATGGAGAAGGAAAATACTTCCATGACAAAAAAACAACTAACGAATTTCATGATGACAAAGCCAAGCCTACACAGACTACTAAATGATGTTCTAGAGAGGAAGCAAGCAAAATGATCACAACCCCATGAATGAGAATGGAAAGAACCCACCAAATAGGGCAAATGATTAAACACAGGAGAATAAGAGGTATACAATAGCAGCCTTTCAGTTATTCTTTTGTGTACAGCAGCAAAATATTTCCATCAGCACACTCTACAAATGGACTCCTCTTGCACCCTATGGGTCATGATTCCATATGGGCCTACAGGAAGGATTTCAAGGAAATAGCTGTAGCTGAGTCCCACAAGTGACACCTGGCCACCAGTAAGTGTAATGGTCATTATCCATGTCCACAACACACTAGAACTTTGTGTGATATCCTATCCCCAAAATCTCAGAAGTGATGGTCATTTATTTGTCTTTCCAGTACTTATGTTATGTTTATTCTTAGTACTTCTTTACTATCATGAAAACTTTTTCTTAGTTCAATTGTTTTGAAACATTTAATTTTTAATTAATTAGCATTTAATTTTCTGAATATTGCTTTATCTTATCTTTTGTTTTAAGATCCAAACTATACCTTTAAATTATAATTTATCTAAAAGACATCATATGATATCTTCTCCTAGTATTAGAAACTTTAAAAAGTATATTTCCATTTTCTGTTGACTTTA